>OZ026616.1:96309729-96412229 GCA_964020975.1 Hermodice carunculata | reverse complement strand
TTAATACGCTCCTGTGTCGACATTGTTTGTGCATTCTGTTCCCCGGTATTCCAACTTTTAACTGCAAAATTCTCAGACCGTACTTCAGAAGTTATGCACATGTCACATAACGTTTTTTGCGCAATACTGAATACTCATATAACTGTGGGACTTCTTTTAGTCTGTATCACTCTTCATGGTAGCACCCACATGCCAGTCACCAGTGTTTTCCTGGAGGGGGTTCGGATTTTAAAAGAATGGTACTATGAGAACGGGTATAGCGACAGAGCGGAGGAGAGTTTGGGAGGGGCCTAGCCCAATTTCCAAGAAAAGAACATTCTCAAAAATATTACCAAAGCCCTGTGCTTTTGCAAGTGTTTGGGTCACAGTTTGGTTTCAGTTTTGTCATTTAATTAAACTCATATCAGGTGCAAATTTGACTCTTGCCAGCTTCATAAACAATTCTTTCTGACATATTCTTCCAATGAACACAGGTGAACCGCAGGAGGCTCTCTGAATACGTTTGTGGACTTTGGTGGTTCACAACTGTACATTTTTGCAATTGTATGGATCTAAAGAGTCAAAGAATAAAAGTAAACTATTCAAACAATATATCATCAGCTCAGGTGAAAAACCTGAAACCTTGTCGTGTTTCCAAATTTCGATTAAAAATTGTACTTTTTTAGCCAGAAAAAAAATTCAGCTATTTTTTTTTTTTTTTTTTTTTTTTTTTGTAATGGAATGTGCATTTAAAAAGTTAGCATCTCAGAATATTCTCTTTGAGTCTTCACATATATATGTTTCATAGTGGCAAGGGCTCCGCAGAACATGTTAACCTTGCTGTTTCACCAGTTGGAGACAGACAGCACAAAATAAAAATTTTGATGTTAAAATAAAAATGTACCTTCCTGACTGGAAACTTACAAACCAGGCACAGTACCCTTTCGCTGCGCAGTATACATTAATCGAACAAAGATGTTGCACTTGGCCAGATTAGAAAGACATTAAGTCAACTGTGAAACACTGTTTACACATCAAAAATATACCCACAACTTGTGACATGATTGCAGAGATTAATGGATTTGTTGCAGCAAATGTGAATTAGGTACTCTTTTGCAGGACGTAGCACCATCTGAGTCTTATCTTCTAACCGTAAATAATCTCTCCACATTGCCCAACATATAATGAAGTATTTGGCATGGAAAGCTGCCCGGAACTCAAAATGAAATCAATGAGCAGCATTTTATGCGTCTAGAATTTGCTTTTGCTCCCAATTGAAATTAAACGGTATTATACAGTCACTATTTAGCCCTAATTAAGAAAATTGTTTACTATTTAGAAAATAAACATTTCAATTTTACATTTTACATTTATGTACATACATCTTGTTAGAGTGGCCCATTGCAAAATCAAATCACATGGCCGTATAAAGATCATCATGAAACTTGGAACAGCAAATATATCTGACCAGGTATCCCTTAAAACCTTCACGCACACGAGTGTTATGTTTGTGTTTGTGTTTGGTTTGTTTTCAGCCATGAGCATGGAGGGGTGCAGCTGAGCTTGGAGTGATTAGGTGATAAAAGCGATTGGATTATTCGTGCGGTGGTAGGATCCGTGATTCCGAGAACAGACCTATTTGATTGCTTGCCCGCTCTGTTTTCAATCCCATGATGCTCTAATATAACTATAAGATGATGAGGGACCAAAAATACTAGTCTACCGGTACCCTCAACAGCCTTAGATAATCAAACTCATCTGTAACTAGTCTAAGTAATCAATAATGCATCCCTAAAGTAGATTAACGTTCGAAGACGTGCTGCTAAGCTTACGTTATCTAGAATAGATTTCGTAACCATTGAGTGACTGAGTCTAAGGCTAAATGTAAACCAGAATTGCCACGTAGAACGCTATGTAAAATAATCTAACAAATATCTTCCAATATTTACTAATAGAGTAATACTCACAGGGCATTCCCTTCTATGAACTAATAGGCCAACCACCTTTCGATGTAACTGGTGTATTAGCATGAGCGACGGTAGATGCTTACCAAACTTGCAGAGAGATTGTATAGTACCAATGTTGATTGGGCATAATTTTGAAATAAATAAACAGTATTGAATTATAGATTCTATCTCTTCGACTGAGTTAAAATGAAACAAATATTGGTTGTCCTGTGTTTGTTATAGTGAGGCCAGGTGGTATGCATTTATCCCATACCGCCAGCCAGCCAATGACAGGCCTACCAACTACGTTTATCCATTACCGTGCGTTTAGTACCTCTCGGGGCTCAGATTGAAAATCAGGCAATTATTTTTTAAAGCGTGGGTAGCACACTTGTACACTATCTACAAGGTTAGAGGTTTAAGTGTAAAGGGTTGTGGGCATAAAATGTGTCGAGCGCCCAACACCCCCACCCTCCGCCTCCACTATGCTATGGCGCAGTAACAAATAGAAGCACACATAGACCTACATAGGAAACGAATAGATATCATATATGCTCATCCTTTGGCTCGTTCTGACCTAAATATAGAATAAGTCGAACACATTTTTAATCAATGATAACAGTAATGATACAGATAATAAAACTGTTGGTAGAGGGCACAGACGCAGATGTTTAATTGTCCAGAATTATGACAGATCTGATTTTTAGGGGGTTCGTTCCAACCAGTCGAACCCTCCCGATGACGGGCATGTACCCGTATGTATGGTCTGATTTCTTTATGAAACATGACAAGCTATACTACCGTTGCAAAAACCAGCAATTTGGGGGAAAAGGTGACTGCTTCCAAAAGTACGTCGAATTCTGTCATAAGAATAAATTGTCATTTATTTTTGGAAATATTCTTTATAACTTTAAACGTTAGTAACACCCTTGGTGGATAAATCAGTACGCCCATATCATGCCGTGTGATTGTCATTATTGTCTAGCAACTGAGTGTCATATTTTTGTTGGGAAATTAATATACAGGCTTCGCATTTCAAACATATCTTTCAGCTTATGATGCATGGGTTGTAAAATTCGAAAATCACTTATTCACATTACCAAACTATATATATATATATATATATATAATGGACTGCACCCACCTTTGAGGTGCTGAATTACCCTTACCGTATTAGCCTTAAAAGTATTCTTTCAGATCATTTGTCGTTCATCGACATGCGGTTTCATAGCATTTATCCCCCCCCCCCCCCATAATGTGGCTACCAGTGTAGGCCTACTTGACAATGACCCAAAGTCATTAAACGCCACTTCATATACCCCCAAAGTATTCCCTAATGCTAATAGTATATATATGTGTATGACATTTTGGTACAATTAACTTGCTATATATGAAAACAATGTACAACCTTGATCAGGATTTTCCGTACAAGAGTGATATACAGCACCGGTATAAAGTTAAGTTCTTTTACTTACAACCGTGTCAAGTGTCATATAAAAGCAGCGAAATCAGTTGAGGACACCAGGTGTTCTACTTTCACCTGACCGCAACATAAAAGATAAAGAAGACATTTAGAACCAATGTTCAAAGAGAACACAATTTCAGTATATTAACGTCACAGAGTGGTTTGAATTGAAGGCAAAAACACGTACATTGCTGAATTCATGACCTAGAGGTAGCAATCTGTCTTTACTTACCGACACAAGAGAGAAACTATAGCATAGGGCCTTTGCAAACGTGCTGCCAGTATATTGCATGTTCCGCCTCCAGGGCTCATGACGCATATGGTCGCAGTTGGAGGTGCGCGTGCGGGCTTGTTTACAACTAGTAACACTTTTCCTACTTCCACCTGCATTTAACTGCCATTGATATAGGGAAGAAAGCAAACAAACAAACAGAAAAAATTGAACTTAAGTCGTATGCGATGCCAAACGTGAAATTCCTTTTAACTGGCTAGTAGGCTTAGTGATCAATTTGAAATGATGAAAACGGTAGCAGTATGCAAATTACAACTTCCATATTACATATGTGCATGGTCCTTTATAAGGGCCAGCATAGGTATCTTGCCGAATTTGGTCTCTGCATCATAACGTTAGTACTTCAAGGTTTCCGAATTCAAATAATAATTTCCGGACAATAACTTCACAGTGGTTGCAAATGGTGGTCGCAAACTTGGTAAACTGATTGATCACGGTTAATAAATGACCCAATTGGTTTCAGGGTCAGCATATCAAAGGCCATCGTGACCTTCCGCATCATAAGTTCAGAATGGTTGTACCTGGGTTATATTTATTTGCCTCGAACTTGGTGGAATGATTGGTCGTAGCAAATGGATGACATCTACCGATTATGGAGGTCACAGGTGACCGGTCAAGGTCACCGTGAACTTCACAATGAGAATGGTTGCACCTTTCGTTCTGAAGCTCTTCGGAATGATTGTTCGTGGCACATACATGACCCATTTTCATTGTGGGGTCAGCAGCTCGACGGAAAATGAAGATGGTTCCCACATGGTCGTATCTTCGTTGTAGTAGTTAACCTCACTTAGTTACAAGGTAGTAGGATGATATATCACACCAAGTATACGTGACCCCTGTCGATTATGTGGTCACCGTGTCAAAGGTGAAACAACCACAGATATCAGTATGTAAGGCAAGACCAGTAATCGGATAACACTTAAAAAGAAAAACTACGTGACCAGTTTTGAATGAGCTGTAGACCCTTTGTGCTAGTGGTTCGGTGTTCCGGAAGTGCATTGGAGTCTGTAAATGCCCTTCATAGCTCGGGGAATTCCACATATATTCCCCTTGGAAATTTACGTATGTGGCAGACTATAAACTGAAAATACCCTCTTAATGGGGCCCCGTATCCAACTCGCCACAGTATTCCTGGACGTGTCGCCCTTTGCACTGGCAGGCTGGTGTCTTGGGAGTCCATTGGAGTCAATAATTTAACATGTAGGTGAATGGGGCTTGATTTGGTTTCCACCCCAGCCTCATTTTGGTTTCTGTCACAAGAGCTCAGTACCTGGTAGTGTTATAAATATGGCAGGGACTTTTGAATGGGTGCAAAGTAATATTGTTCAGTTTGGTATTAAAAAAAATTCAAGGTGGAAAGTTGTTGAATTTCAAGGGGGGCGGGGGGGGGGCTTTTCCACAATTTGATAGTGGGAGGTAGAAAAGATAACTGGGCCTGTGTATTATATCAACTTGAGAGGGCCTACCGCGTGCATCTCAAAGCTGAGCAGGCCTACATTTTTATAACGCGAATGTTAGGTTGTCTTAATTGATGATTATAAGTTCCCATTTTTGTGAAATGCAAATGTATACTGGTGACTGCCCATATACTCTGCCAATCCCATTCAGTTAAGCTATATATCAAGTTAATCACCTTGTAGCCCTTTTACAGGATAGTTGTCCATGTCAAAGTGTACGTCAACCAAGTTTGTCCCAGCAAGGGGATTTTCCCCCACACGACGGAGGTGAGATCTAAAGCAACAGCGCATCGTGGTTCCACTTGTACCGGCAAGTTCTCAATATTCACTCAGCTTTTCTTTATCTTTCTTTCTTTCTTTCTTTCTTTGTTTCTTTCTTTGTTTCTTTCTTTCTTTCTTTGTGTGCCAACACAGATATATTGTTTTTCTAGGAATTCTTTATTATGTCTGTGTGCCAACACAGACATAGTGTTTTTCTAGGAATTCTTTCTTTCTTTCTTTCTTTCTTTCTTTCTTTCTTTCTTTCTTTCTTTCTTTCTTTCTTTCTTTCTTTCTTTCTTTCTTTCTTTCTTTCTTTCTTTCTTCTATTTTACTTTAATGTATGGAATTAACCTACTTGGGGGAAGGGGGAGGGGGTACATAAAGTAAACCCAAGAGATGTTATCCGATCCGAGCAGGAGATACGATAAATTAAGCAACACAGAATTCTCTGTGCTAATTTTATGTTTGTTTCCAACTTAATGTCGATCCCGTAATAATCACGACAGTTTCTGTCATTTGATTGTGGTTTATTTGTGGTTAAGAAGGCAAAATGATGTGGTTGTGTTGGATGAGTCATGTTGTTTACCTTTTAGAGTGAATGTATAAACATATTTCAAAGCAATGTATCGGACTGCTTAAAATGAATCATGATGCCTTGCCGAATGATTTATTTCTTTCTATTTAAATAACCACACGTGATATATCACTATTGTTTCAAAAGCTTCCAACTCTGTCATTAAATCAGGCCTTAAAAATTTTATTTAAACAAATCCGCTTAAAACTCATTCTGATATTGAAGGAAAAAATCATAATCTTAACGTTCTTAGTATACCTACCATACAATAAAATTTTACGCAAAATTAAAATTCCAATCTTGGTCACAAAAGTAAGCTGAAGGAATCCAAACCAAAAGAAGCCCATTAAAGGGTAAAAGTGAAAAACAGGAAGGGATAATTGATTGAATACACAACGTAACACTCAACTGCCCTGATTGTTAAATTATATATATATATGTGTGTGTGTGTGTGTGTGTGTTCAAATTAGAGGCGTGACACATTTTATTTTACAGATTTGTATCACAAACGTATGAATGTGCAATGTAACACTTGTGGATGTTAGTTTAATGCCCCTTATGAAAGTATGTTTGACCTATGGATTTTAAAACATGTTTTTTGGGAACATGGATTGTAAGTCAGCTAGCCTTCGAGCCGTTAACTACGGGGCCAAGCTCCCTTTTCATCTGCTGCAGCAAATAGTATTGTTTTAAGTCATCTTGAGATTTAAAATTTACCCTTTTGACTTGTTACAACACAAAAACATTAACATTTCAAATCTATATCTTTTGCCGTACATCTGTAGCTTGTCTGCTTAATTTAGTAGATTTTGGTGAAATTGTAAACCTTCTACTCCTACCGATTTATAATCCGTATAATTAAAATTGTATTTTCTATGATTGCTATGGCAACTGAAGTGCACGTCGGCGTACACACACACCTCCGCAGCAATGTACGTCGACAGGCCGACATGTACGCACACCTCGACGGGAAAGTGTTGATATTCAACCTTTCTTTTCAGTGCTACATTTTGGACGGAGTCAACAGCTTTGCTGTATGCTGATACTTCAATGAAATGCCTTTTTACATGGACTGTCACTGTGGTACTCTTATTGCAAGTTGGAGTGGTTCGTTTTAAGTGGGTCGAATTAAGTTGCAGCTAAACAGTTCATTTTAAATTTTGTACAAAATACACGAGTAGCGGCACTATGGGTCAACGTTGTAACAATACGAATAACAGAAGTACTTATTTTGCACAAGCTTAAGTTGACCTCTTTAGACTTTACAGACCTTTGGGGGCCACGTGTGCTAGAATGGCGGCTGGATGGTACCCAAGGCACCCATCTGGCAACGGATGGAGATGCTACTTTCCAAACAGCATACGCCAAAGGATCGATACTGCTTACTGTGACAAAAAGGGTGACCTGTTGGATTACTAAAAGTAATACGCGCCATGGAGGGATATGGTGGTGTTTTTGTTTTTTGTTTTTTTGTTTTTTTGTTTTTTTTTTTTTTTTTTTTGGTTTTGTTTTTGTTTTTGTTTTTGTTTTTGTTTTTGTTTTTTTTTTGTTTTTTTTTGTTTTTTTTGTTTTTGTTTTTTGTTTTTTGTTTTTTTTTGTTTTGTTTGTTTGTTTGTTGTTTGTTTCTTGTATTATGTTTGTTTTTTGTTCGTTTTTTTTTTGTTCTTGTAGTTTTTTTTTTTTTTTTTTTTTTTTATTATTTTTGTTTTTTTTGTTTTTTGTCCTTTGTTCTTTGGGTTCTGATTGACCGTGAATATTCGTCATCAATTTTATTTACCATAATGATATTGGAAATAATAGGATATATTTTGCTCGTATTATGACCCGGAATACAAAGGTTGCCAAGTCTAATGTTTTGCAATCTCTGTATGCCCGACATTTGGAAATGCCATTAATTCTCTGCGAATTTTTAAAATGTTGCAAAGAGCGATTACGTCTTTGGGGGGGGGGGGGCTGTCTCACCTCACACCCCCTTACCACGCACACGAGACCATAAACTTGGGACGCTTATTTTCCCCTCAGCCATCATACAGAAACACTCACACCTGTGCACGTCTTCGGGTTTGACTTGTTGTATTTACAAGGTATTGAAATCTATGTTTTGGTGACATTTTTGATTGAGTGAATGAAATTAAAATTGTGGATCTGTTCTACATTTTCAGAATTATCATGACTTTATCGTTTTCGTTTTGTTCAGACTGTTATTGCATTCGTTTTGCCTAATTGTGATGGGTATGACCGTCGTTCTCACGATTGTTTTTCTCCTGTCGGGTATTTAACAAAGCAATTTCATGTTTACGAGGCATGTATGTACCAGAAACTGAGTTTGTTTCCTATATCGACTAATACCTGACAGCCCGTATGGGGGGGGGGGGGGTTACAGTCAGAAGTAAAAACATATTTTTGCAAAGGCTTCAACGGAGCCGCAAGGTTGGCAGGTAATATATGCGGCTATAACACTAGTCCTGGAGATCTAACCTTTGAACTCTGCTAGCAACGTCTTGGTGACCGGACAGATTTTATCTTTTCGCTCTTTACTCACAGATGTCTGAATTGCTTGCTCCCTAAACATTTGTCTGGTATGTATGGTGGCTTAATGGTGCCAACCAAAAGTTCTTTTTTTATCTCGTAATAACGACATAAAAAAAAAACAACTTTTGGTTGGCACCATTGAGCCACCTGGGTAGGTAAGATCCACTCATGTATGAATAATAATAATGATGATGATGATGATGATGATGATGATAATAATAATAATAATAATAATAATAATAATAATAATAATAATAAATGGATAAATAAATAAATGAATAAATAAACAATTGAAAATAAATAAATAAATAAATAAATAAATAAATAAATAAATAAATAAATAAATAAATAAATAAATAAATAAATAAATTGATAAATAAATAAATAAGCAAATAAATAAATAAATTAATTAATTAATTAATAAATACATTACCGTTCCTCCACCAGAAAATTTTTAATGGACCTTACACATAGAGGAGTCAGGACCCATTTATTCCTGTCATGTTTTACCACCAAAGCAACAGACACGAAACTGAATATTAGTTCAATGTTTTACCGACAGCTAGCGCTGCAAAGAATGTCAGCCCCATCTGCTCATTGTCACGTCACGTCACCCCGCTTCAGGTCATCGTCGTTCTTGCTGAACAGACGACATAAACACATCATGAAATATTTTGCGCTGCCACCAAGATACCAAATATATTTGTCATCAGTCTCCGCACAACGGTAAAATGTTCCCACAAGCCAAATTGAAAAACAAAATATCGCGTGTTGTCCCGTGTAGCTGTGTTTACAATGGGTCAGCACAGACAGTGCTTTGCATTTACCAGCTTTTTGCCACAAAAGAGCCGGACAATTAACTGTCCATAGAAATGCGCCTACTATAGCTGGGTATTTTTGCAGTGATAACAGGTGTCCCATTTCCTTTTGTGTCGCCAACTGGTGGGCCATTGAATGCCAAGGCGGAAATACTGGTGGCCTTTATTTTTGTCTCACCAGCATGAGCTGTTGGCGACACTAAGCAGTCACTTTCCGGACGTCCGTCCGTCCGTCCGTCAACAAAAAACTTCGGAGTCCCTTTAATTACGCTGGCTGGCGAGACATTCATGCCCCCAGGTATGACTCTGGTATTCTAATACTAATACAATTGGCGAGAATCGTCGGGCCCTTTATAATATTGTGGCCTTTTTGCTAAGCTGGAGCCAGGTACGTTTACACTCGGCACGTAAAGTACCGAAGGCTACTGTCGTTATCCGTCTGTATGTTTCTTTTCTGTCTTGACGACGTTACGGGAATACAAAAAAAAACAAACAAAAAAAACCTCTTGTGATGGAGCATTTAACGACTCGATTCAAATGCAAGCGTCTAAATATATACATTCCACGTCACAGTTTTGCCAAATCAGCATTGCAGTGTTGTGTTATTTTTGCCGACGAAACGTAAAATAATGGTGGCACAAAAGTGCCAACTAAAATAATTTTCTTTGTCCATAAAAATGCAAAGGCGAAAACAAGAAAATAAGAAAACAGACCAGCGAAAGCAAGAAAACACGAAGGCGAAAATGCGAAAACAAGAAAACACGAAGGCGAAAATGCGAAAACACAACCGCGACAAGACGACAGAAAATATGTCGTGTTTTCGCACTCGCATTTTCGTCTTAGCGTTTTCTCGTTTTCTTGTTTTACTGTTTTCTGCCTTGGGCGAAAACAAGAAAACACGAAGGCGAAAACACTAAAATATAAAACACGAAGGCGAAAATGCGAAAACACAACCGCGAAAACACGACAGAAATTATGTCGTGTTTTCGCACTCGCATTGTCGTGTTTTCGCATTAGCGTTTTCTTGCTTTCTTATTTTTGCAATATCGTGCTTTGGCTTGTTTCACTTCCGTTTAACACCTTCCCATATGTTAGCTAACAGAATTAATCTACTGAATGATCATGACGAGGTGACGACTGAGACAAGTGTCCTGTTAATGATAAACAAACATCAATCCCAGCATATGCTGGAATTTTAAAAAGTGAAAACACACACACACACACACACACACACACACACACACAGAACACCTTATATATGTTGAAAATCCATTAGTTTCAACGTTGCATCAATGATAATATTGTGCATTGTCACATATGAATAAGTAAGTCTATCCGTTTCCTAGATTAGACACAGACTTGTATTTTACAAATGAATTCAAAGGAAATGTGTGGACGCACCATGAAATAACCCCGCTTGATTGGTGCCCCTGTTGTCACGGGGTAGTTTTCCAAATTCATTGTTCTTGTTGTTATTATTATATCTCGTTGTTGTTGTGGTGGTGGTTGTTATTATTATCATTATCATTATTGTATTTGTGTCTTTTTGCCCAGAACCACTTCCTAGTAGTCAATACCCTATTCCGCAGTCCGAACTCTTTACTCTCCATAAGCTAACCTATCTCTGTCTAACCTATATACATATGGAATTACTATTGTCCATATTGCTCACGTTCCTCTGTAAATAATATAACTATTATCATTACTGTAAATTGCTTTATTTTCACGTGTTTAAATTTTCACGGTTTTTCTATTTTTGAAATTTCACTGTATTTTTAATTTCACTATTTTGGACATAATTCCCATTCAAACAATGTTAAAATACTATTTCACTGTGTTTTTATTTTCACGGTTTTGTACCATCAGCGAAATAAGCGAAAATAAGAATACAGCGAAATTAAAGCAATTTACAGTATTACTATATCTTGCTAGTACTAAACAGATCTGCTTAGCGGACGGTCATGATACCAAGATCGAGCGAACAGGTAAAACTGGTATTCGAAAGCACATTTTAATACATGTTGCATTAATGGTAATATTTACGGTAAATATTAGACTTTGATCCTTGAACTAAACTCTGTACACAAGCCAACAAGCATATAAGTAAACAAGCAAATAAACTTAAAGCCAGTCATGTCTGAGGAAATTGATGCTAATTCATGGATATCCTGGTGACAAAATTTTCAGCGCCAAGGACCAAGAGGACAAGTCCTTCACAGGTAGTGTTCGTGTGGAAAAATAATCGTTCGGTGAAAAAATGGGTCTTTTATACAGTGTTTTGACATAAAAGTTATAATATCCCCCCTCCCCCCCCCCCCAACATGTCATGTCATACGAAAAAACAAAACACAAAACAAACAAACAAACAAACACACAAACAAACAAAAAACAAAAACAAAAACAAACAAAAAAAAAACAAAACAAAACAAAGGCATTCACTATTTGTTGCTGGAACAAGGTATGCATGATGCACCAAAATGTGTCCACGAATTTCACTGGCATAAGTCCCAGAACTCCGGTTCGGTGGTTGATCACTAAAAAAGATTGCTATATAATAGTTTTCAATGTAATCCATAATTGAGCTCTTTATGGCAGATTTGTTTCTTTTCTACGCGATAAAGTCCACCAAGCATGTTTTGAGCTACATTTCTGCATGTGACTAAAGTGCATGCCCTTATTTGCATCTATCATCGGGAAAAATATTAAATCAATTATTGGTATCATATCAAGGAAGTTTGTAAAGCATTTACGATTAATATATGTTTAAGGAATTTAAAGAACGGAAATAAGCATAATTGAGGTGGCTGTGCATGATCAAACTTGCTTCCATATCCGACATCGCTTTTTAAATTCTACTGATGAAGCATTTAACTTACCAACTGAGTATCTTTTACCTGATTTTGCTTTACCGGAACTCTTTTGGGGTTGGAACCCTAGCAGGAGACCACAATATTAAAAGATATGTCACTCCAAAGAATGCACATGGAGATCCACACGGAAACCCACCCACATTCAAATGCCAAACTACAGCTTACACCATGTGTGCTGCCCAGAAGCCAAAGCACGATATTGCAAAAATAAGAAAACAAGAAAACGCTAATGCGAAAACATGACAATGCGAGTGCGAAAACACGACATAATTTCTGTCGTATTTTCGCGGTTGAGTTTTCGCATTTTCGCCTTCGTGTTTTATATTTTAGTGTTTTCGCCTTCGTGTTTTCTTGTTTTCGCCCAAGGCAGAAAACAGTAAAACAAGAAAACGAGAAAACGCTAAGACGAAAGCACGAAAATGCGAGTGCGAAAACACGACATATTTTCTGTCGTCTTGTCGCGGTTGTGTTTTCGCATTTTCGCCTTCGTGTTTTCTTGTTTTCGCATTTTCGCCTTTGTGTTTTCTTGTTTTCGCTGTTCTGTTTTCTTATTTTCTTGTTTTCGCCTTCGCATTTTTATGGAGAGAGAAAAATATTTTAGTTGGCACTTTTGTGCCACCATATAAAATACATCAAACAAAGAAACTTGGCATCAGTACATTGCAAGCTAGTTTTGTGTGTGTCTGTGTATGTGTTGGTGGTTAAAAAAAATGCATGACTGCACTGATGCTAATACACTTGTAATAAAATAAATAAATTAATTGATAAAAAAATGGTCTAATGCTTATTTGTTGACATTGTTTACACGACAGGTTATTTACAGGTTACATTTACGTAAAGTCTGGATGAAGAATTTTTATCTCAGATTGCAAAATATGAAGTTAATCTGACTTATGACGAAATAGGTCCTAATTATGTGAAATACAATGATGATTCCGACAAAAAAAAATTTTTCTCTTAGGACCAGCTTGCCTATGGCGTTAACCCTTCCCCGCTAAAACCGGCCAAAACCGGCTGGTGGTCAAATGTCGTCTGCTTCAGCGTTTTCAACTGATGTCAACAGCAATGAAAAACAATTTGACTGAGAATTGAAGATGAAACCTGTCAAGACAACATGACCCAGGTCAACAGCTTTCCTCGGCATGGGTTGGGCACTTAGTGCCGAGGAAAGCTGTTGACTCAGTCTTTATTCAAGGGGGAAAGAGTTAAATCAACCGTTCCAGAGTTGGTCCAGGTCAACAGTTTCCTCGGTTCACTTTTGGTCTTGCTTAGGGCTGCCGATGAAGCATGTGTAACCTATCAAAACCTTCATTGAAAAATAAAATATATAGATATTTGAAAATGGACTGTATTTCCTATAAAGATTTCCATGTTAGCCACATTTTATTCAGTAAAGTAGTAAGTGTTTCAACTGCAAACTTCTCTTTCGGTGTTGCAAATTTTGACCTTGAGTAAGCGCGAAAGGTTAAACGTACACTTTAGCTGATATCTTGGTAATGACAGAGCCTGTCACTTTTTACTTTAAAAAATGATGACTACAGAACTGTATGAGTGATCATTTTGATATTACAGAGACGATTCTCCAAAAGGTCCAGCTGGACAGTGCACATGGGTGACATTGATGCAATATTATCCATGTCACAGGACTTGTGGTTACCTGTCCTGTTATCTTGATACCGGGAGAATGATTTCAGCTGCAATTTTAATGTTGTATATAGCAATAGTATCGTGTAAGGGCTAAAATGAGTTGCACATGGCTGATCTTGAGTGAATTTCTACGGTCACATGACTACGGTAGTGAAATTAGCGTTCTGAGTTGTAACCTGTTTAGCCATTCTTTTGAGGCCACCTGGAAACTATAAAACCTGCTGTTAGAAATTTTCACAGGATAATGTCCATAACAGTTAAAATGCTGAGACATGAAAGAGATTGATTGGCTACCAGCAAGCCTCGGATCCAAGCTAAGGATTAGGCTGTGACGTCACCAAGATACACAAAATTCAGCATGGCGGCCATGTTATTAACTGGAATCCCATACAAATAAGATTTTAAAAAAAAGTGGTACAACAGATGTGCTATGATCTCTTACCTTTATATATCCTCTTTCAAGAGATGAATAAACTCAGAACTGATCATTTTGCGTGGTGACATGGGCACAAGGGCTCTGTAATTGGCTGTTCACTCAAGATGGCTACCATTCCCATGGTAACAAGAAGCAAGCATTACCTTTGCTGGATGCTGAGCCAGTATTTTGCCCAGTTTTGCAGCATTATACACAGAATGACGGAACAGCATACAATGCAATTTGAATTGATACAAAACTCATAAAACCAGGATTGGGCAGGGTCATAGGAAACAAAAGTGTGCCTTATTTTGTCATTGTTTCTCTAATTTCAGTGGTAAGCACATCAGAGACTGTTATTCAATGTTGTAACTACAAATATATACCTAAACATGATATATTCGGGTAAATATACATGCATTTTGAGATGACTACACCTCAACACTCCCAAATAGCAGGGACAACGATGTACCCATGCGTCTTTGTTTACATAAGTACTGCCCAGCTATGCAACTGAAAACGAGGCTACTGATTTGATCCCTAATCTCGCATCTTATTAAACCCAGGTCAGCATCTCGACTGTAAAGAAAGGTTATCTTTATATAATTTCAAAGGTCACACGATAACTTCAGTCTCTTCACCCATAATCGTAATGTCAGCTAAGCTGAGGACTGTCACAGACCACTTGTTTTTCATATAATTTTTTAAAAGTAAATAGTTATTTCGTTCAATTATACCACCCTTTCCTTCCTTTCAAAAAGCCCAACCAACTCAGTGCAACCTAATTATGAAAATAGAGTCCGGAATGCCTTGACATTGTGACAATTAATACACCACAATGCATACATTTCCGGGTGACCTCACACTCGTGTCTAATTGGCAAGTGCAGTCACCACATGACATTCAAGAGGGAGAGCAGGGGTATTTTGGCAAAGCTATCAATGCTTATATTAATTTCTTATAAGTGGCTTAAAAATGTCCAGAAACACTTCACTATTAATCTTTCTTTCATTTGGCAAAATATATTCTTGAAAAATACAAAGTTGCCTTCGAATTTAGCAGAAAAAAAAACCTCGGCTAATTACTGTTACGTGTTTTCTGACTTTTTTTATCTCGCATAATTGAAAAGGGTAACGAATATTTTTTTGCTGTAAAGCTTTAGCAGAAATGCTCACCACCCATCCCCACTCCCTCCCCCTCCCCCCCCCCCCCAATGATTTAATTGATGCAAAATTCCATAAGGTATGTGCCTCAAACTGAGGTTCCCAAAGCCAAAATTGCACAGCTTAAGAACTCATAAAAATGTGAGCTTATGATTGTCACACTATTTGACAACGGTAATAGGGGAATCATGTCTGTATTGGAAATTGTGCAATCACAGTGGGATTTGCAAGTCACACTTTATGAACCCTCTTGTTTTGAGAAGCAACAATCGAATTGACCACACGTGAAAAATAATATCCTGCAAAAATATATTATTCTCCTTGCGGACACAATTAGCAGAGTCTACATGAGTTAATTCACTAGAGCGGAGAAATATGAAAGAAATCTCGTCAAGTTAAATGACAGAAAGTATATGATTATGAGCTGGCTGAATACAATTGTGCCTCATGTGGTATTTGGGGAGGATATTAGAATTTGAGGGTTAATAAATCAAATGTTTTCCGCCTGCCAGAACGATGACCCAAATACCCTCTCACTGCGAATGGTGTTCACTTGGTTTCGATACGAAATTGTAATTAATTTGATGGGCATATCTGACAGAAAGATTATTGCGCTGTGAAGCCGTTACTGCCAACAATCCTTGCGTTTGCAAACGAAAAAAAAAAATAATAAAATAAATAAATAAATAAATAAATAAATAAATAAATAAATAAATAAATAAATAAATAAATAAATAAATAAATAAAGTTATCGGTCGGAGGCAGTTTTCGGTCATCCCACCCATTCATTAACCGTGCTGCACACCCGTCATATCATTCGATATTATGGTCTCGTGCTGCGTTCGGCAGCTGTATTCCGCTCACGGTTAGGTTGTTTAGGCTTAGCAGCCCCCGTTATATTGGCGAAATTTCACCTTTTTCTCTTCTCTCTTCATTTTTGTGTGCCGCTACTTTGTTTTTACAACCAGGTTTTAAGGACCGAGAAACAATAACTGGTCAAATTTACGGTAAAGCCATTTTACCCATCAAAAAGCAGACGCCAGTCGGATCTGAGGAATTCCAGAACTTTCTTTCAACGTGTCACGTGACCAGAAAGTGACAAATTTAGCGGGCAACGTCTCTTAATACTATTTGGCTTTTCTTACCGCTGGAGGCTGATTTGAAGTTTCATTGTCAAGTTATTATTACTGCTCTCGTCTTGATCATCATTATCCCCCCTCTGTACGTATTAAACTCATTTACCAACACAAATTTTTGGGCTCATTACCCTTCAACAATCATCTGTCCATCGTGCCTTACCCGTTTGCTAGAGCATAATACCATTCCAAACACTTGAGGGGTCCAATTATGGATATGAAACATCCCCAAAATCAACAAAGCATCGTTTCACACAAGATCTCAAAAAACATAAAGTGAGTGTGTCCCACATACGGTGTTCACAGAGTGTCTAAGCAGGGCCGCACATATCTCAATCCACCTCCCTAGCATAAGTAATGACTCCTCTTCGGAAGTGACGAGGCTCTTTGCTTTTTCCCCGTGGGTATGTTAGCTATATTGGGTTACCATTGTGTTATGTCAAATGGTCAGAAAATAGCCTGGGGCTACAGACATCAATCCGTTTGAACTTTGGTGATGTGGTACGGATGGACCTTTTTCGTCTCAAAAATTGTCGGTCATTCAGCACGCCACCCATATTAACTACACATACTATTGTTTTTTTACACATTCTTGAACAATACAGCTCCAATTATATGTAAAAACTATGATTTTGTTAATGTAAGAGGTATTGATTCAGTTAATGAATTGGGTTGGCAAACTATCGAAACACGTCGTAATTACAATATCACCACGCTTATGTTTAAATGTTATCATGGACTTGCACCCGACTACCTATGTGATCAAGTAAATTTAGTATCTGAAATAGCCACTAGGAGTACGAGGAGTGCATACTCACTAGATGTTGTCATACCAAAAATAAAACAAAAAAAAATTCCGTAAATCTTTTCATTATAGTGGAGCTGTATTATGGGACAGTTTGCCCAACAATATACGTAGAGCTGATGATTTATTCACTTTTAGACTAAAATATAAACAATGCTATTATTAATATTCCCAACTTTATTCCTCACAGCGGCCGCTCAGGTAGTTTAACATGTTTTGATATTGTCTATATGTATTGTATGTATGTTTTCCCTGGGCTCCACGGAAGAACAGACTTAGTCTGAGTTGGGTCACCCACAATAAAGATATTCAATTATTATTATTACATTCTGTCTCTTTATAAGAGATTTTGGTGGTCTTTGTGGTTTTCAAATGGACGCCAGCGTACGGGGGCCATCTGCGAGGTCTGGAAATATACGAAAAAGGTGTTCCGTCGCACAAGCCGACAATGTGTGAATAGTGTTTTGACACGTGGAGTATCGAAACTGAATGGCTTATTTTATAGTAAGAGTTTGTGCATTTTTTTGGAACGAATTAAAGCGCCAGAAACAGCCTAAACCTAACTCAGTATAACAGGTTGACGCATTTATGGGTCATTTTTAAAAAGTAATGCAAGATGACAATAACATTTCAGACTCCCATTTGAAGGTGCTACAGAAGGTTCGACACAAGTTTGATACGCACAAAGATAAGGTTTGCGATATTGATGTCACCCCTGAGAAAATAGATGCACTGATTAAATCTCTCAAAGGAAATACTGCCGCCGGTGTGGATGGCATTCTGTCTGAACACTTGAAATTTGGGAACTCGCCAGAACTTTGTTTGCAACTGTCTTCTTTATATTCAGCATGTCTAAGTTGGAGTATTGTACCCGACATTTTTAACAGGTTTAATTATACCTGTACTTAAAAAGGTTACATTAAATCCGAATGACACCAAAAATTATAGACCGATTACGATTGGCTCAACTCATGCTAAACTCATGGAAAATCTCTTAACTCCTGAAGATAGTGTTGCGGACACACAATTTGGTTTTCGCAAAAGTAGAGGTACTGATATGGCTTGTGCTTGCTTTCATAATGTTATAACTACTTTTACTGCCGGGAGCTCGCCTGTCTTTGCCTGTTCACTTGACACTGAAAAGTGCTTTGATACTATATGGCATACCGGCGATACTGTATCGCTACAAAAGCGAGCTAGGCGGGTGGACTCTTCATATAGAGCGTTATGAAGTTTTTTTCATGTCTAAATATGTTCTGGATGGTCGACCTGAATTATCCTATGCCTCCTTTGTTTTCTCAAGGGATATATATGTCACCTGCTTACACATATATCCCGGCTTTAAATTTCTATGGCTAAATTTCAACACAGGACTGATTTGCTTTGGTGAATACATTTGAAAATGCATTTATATTCATGGAAACAAAGAAGGCATGGTATAAAAAGGATACATCCCTTGTTCTCGTGATTTATCTGGAATCTTGCATTTTTAAATCCCTACGCTTCGCTCTGGGATTTAAAAAGTAGGATTCCAGATAAATCCCTCAAACGTGGGATGTATCCTCTTCAGAAACACAATCATCGATAGAGTAGCATGTGCCGGTGTGTCCCCAATCAAGGCATATTTTAACATCAATGACTGCGTTCGTAAACTGGCCAACAACTATGATACATATGCGCCAGATGGAGTTGTAGACTCATTAGGATTTCTTCTTTACAATGAGAACTTTGCTAAACCCTGGAGTATCCAACACTTACTAGCATTCCTTTTGGTCAGAGCTTTTTAATCTTTTAAAGCAATCTTAGATCATAGAAGTACTTTTATTCATTTTCTTTCCTATCTGGACATGTCTACCTTCACCGTTACACTGTTTGCACGAGCCAACTATTATATAAAGGGAAACCGCATTCTATGTGAGAGCGCCGGCCTGTATATCTGCCCGTGTTGCATTATATATCTGCTGTTAATCACATTTTATAATTATCTCGATGTATGAATGCTTTTTCCCGATTCCGCGGGTTGAAATAAATTATTATTATTATTATTATTATTATTATTATTATTATTATTATTATTATTATTATTATTATTATTATTATTATTATTATTATTATTATTATTATTATTATTATTATTATTACAAGCTTAAGTCGCCACGTATTTTTGTGCCGGCTACACTGGATTTGGTCTTACTATTTTATATTATGTATATCTTTCAGAACACATATACTGTTTCTCCATATTTTCTCCTTCCTTTGTTCTGTTTTTCTTTCTGTTTTGACAACATGGATTCTTGTGCAGGAATTTTCTGGTACACTCACAAAACGCTTGAAGTTTGGCATGACGATGTCATAACGTGCAATTGTGCACCTGATGTTGTGAGCCTAGGATGTCAACATTACTCAAATTAGATGAACTTTTCATTCGATTTAAATGGTCTTTTTTAAAAAGAGAGTTGGTTACATTCTACAACAGCGCATTACTAGGTTAGCGTTGTAACTCGGGTTCATGTAGAACAATTCTA
The DNA here is from genome assembly GCA_964020975.1 of Hermodice carunculata. Classification (NCBI taxonomy): domain Eukaryota; kingdom Metazoa; phylum Annelida; class Polychaeta; order Eunicida; family Amphinomidae; genus Hermodice; species Hermodice carunculata. The sequence goes on along the minus strand of OZ026616.1, from coordinate 96,392,344 downwards.
ACCCGCCTTGTCACAGAATCTGCACTGTATAGTTGTAATTGTTTCTCCTTCATACCGCCTGCAATCCAACGCACAAGTGTTTTCCCTGGTTTATGGGATGTGACTGTCCCCTACGACGTCAATATTTCAGCACTTGCCATTGCTTTAGTTTGAAAATCTCGACTTTGTCTAAAACTGTCAGGTTGGCATTTTATAGTTTAAGAGAAAATAGACAGCGCTTTGTCCACTGCTTTCATGACAATCTTAACTTGGCTTAAAAATGTCGTTTCACTATGCTATAGTAAAAAAAGAATAAGAAGAGAAAATATAAAGACCCGAGGAAAAAACAAACACACAAGAGGCCCGTGGGTCTATGCTCTGCTGACGTATAATCTGATGGCCATCGCTGAAAATTCATGTCCTTAAATGCACTCCCTTCATGACCGTGTTCTGTATCACATCTACAAGCAAAATGTTAGGGACAGGCAAACATGAGGGATTGCATAAGCTGTGCAACGTATAATCTGATGGCCATCGCTGAAAATTCATGCCGCCTGCAATCCAACGCACAAGTGTTTTCCCTGGTTTATGGGATGTGACTGGTCAGCAGAGTTAAAAAGGAACTGGCAACAAACCAAGAGCAATGTCTGAGCTGAGTGAGGAAGAAGTCGCAAGCGTGGAAAATGTTGCGCCTTCATTCACTGACTAATCAAAAACAGTATCTTAAGTAGGCTGACTTTTTTGCGTTTATTACCAAGTCATGGATATTCAATTTAAGAAGGCGCAGGCGCAGCAACTCTTATAGCAGTAATTGTACATTACTGGCAGAGGAAATAGAAACTGAGGCAAACCAGTCAGGCAGCAGTCACATGGTGTTGCCTGAAAAAAAATAAAAATAAAAAAAATAAAAGTTTCACAAACTGGCAGGCCATCAAATTCCAGGGGCCAATTTTCATTACACTGAAAATGTCGTTTGTTTTTCATTGAATCTGAGAAATAAAAGTTAAGGGTAGTTCTCATTGACTGCAAGAAGATTTAGTCGTGGGCTTTCCCAGCTACTAAAAGTTGGTGTCAGGTACTTTTTTTTTTTTTTTTTTTGCTTTGGCCACAACGTTGAAAGAGGAAAGACGCCATCATTCATCAGCAAGTAGTGCCAAACAATGGACTCAAATGCGTTAAGCGCAGAATGTCCCTGTTTCTCCGAAGTCTATGGCCTGATTACCCATATGATGGGGTCCTGTTTAGATCCAAGGGTAGCAACCGCCAAGACTACAGGGAAGTTTCCTTCTTACATGGGGGAGCGTGCGTCGAACAAACCAGGAAAGCATTTTGAAATACTGTCACGACGTGGATCTAACACTACCCAAGTTGTGGTCTGAATTATGAGAGAGACATGTGCATCATTAAAGTGAGGTGGAGCGATTTAGCTTGAATTGTTGTGCAGTGATATCACGGGGTCAACTTGGCACAATAAGAACTTATTCATATGGTCAGCCAGGGCACTGTCTACGCTAACGCTCATGCTCTTTAGAATATCTCTCTTTTTCCTCTGTCTTAAAAATTGGCAAAGCGATAATTAACAAGATCGATAGGATACATGCATACTAAGTTCCCGCCCCAACTGCATACCTGATTGCCTAGTCTCGCTTCTTGAGATATGGCGAGATACGGATCGGTACCTGTGGGGACAAGCGGGATATTACTAATATTTTGGAAATACAGCATACTTATTAAAGGCATATGGATTTTTTTTCTTATGTATGGCTCGGAAAGTACTCGGAAGACTACCAGTTTGGCATTTGTGAACTTATATTTCTTAAAAGAAAAGAAAAAAGAAAAAGAAAAAAATGCTAATTTTGCGAGAAATGAGCATATGGCCTGTGTGTGACAATGATGCAACCCGCACGTCCCCCGTGATCGCCAGGCGTCAAACCCGTGCTTTGTGGCGGGAAATAAAAAATCTGTTCAATCTTGTATATATGTATAGATTATAGTATACTTTGTTGGCGATATGAAGAATATGGACGAGCACTGGATGCCATATAGCAGAACGAGTGAGCGAAGCGAACGAGTTCTGCTATATGGTATCCTGTGCGAGTGGTAGCGATATGAAGAATATGGACGAGCACTGGATGCCATATAGCAGAACGAGTGAGCGAAGCGAACGAGTTCTGCTATATGGTATCCTGTGCGAGTCCATATACTTCATATCGCCAACAAATTATACTATAATTTATTTATCTCATGTTTGTGTCGATTAAGTTCAAATAGCACCATGGTAAATTTATCTAGCGACTTGAAGACAACGTAGGCCTAGCAGACGCTGCGTTTTGAACTAGGCCTACATCATTTCCGGTCTAGTTATAGAACTCTTCCGGTTATAGGTACTCCCGGAAGAGTTCTATAACATTGTGCATATAGCACCCTTCCTGTGTTTTGCCAAGGCCTAGCCGATATGGCATATATCAAAGTCTGTTATGGTACTGAAATCGACCCAAACATGAGATAAATGTATATATATATATATATGTATGTATATATATATACATATATATATACATATATATATGTGTGTTTGTGTGTGTGTGTGTGTACTTGTGTCTTTTTGTCCAGAACTACTTCCTAGTAATCTTTACCATATTCCACAGTCCATTTACTCTCCGCTAGTCGGTCACTGTCTAACCTACATACATATATGGAAGTACTATTGTCTATATTGCACACGTTCTCCTGTATAATTTTGACATATGCTGTATATATTCTACATAACAAATGAACAAAGACAGTTATGCAATGTATCTGTTTGTTGCCCCTTGGATTATAATACTATGTATATATTTTATATGTTTGTTTGAATAATGCTACACATGTCAATGTAAATGCTCAGCCAATCTGAAAGGGTTGGTCCTCTCTGGAATGGGCACCTGCCGACGGTGGGTACTTTCACATATATGATGTACCTTTGTTGAAGAACCAGTGTCGCTCCACTCCTGACATGCATTGGCCAAAATGGTAGCTGGTAGTAAACAATTATCGAAGCCCCAGGTCAGCCATCACATCACATAACCTCTCAGCATGGTGTCTATGGCTTCTTTGATGGCAGTCAAAGGATTGGCACATTTAAATCATGTGTATCACGACATCTAGTACAGATAAAAAAAAATAATGTTCATGTGTTTATAGTCCCTCCATGATAGCAAAAATACAATGCAATTTTAGACTATCTGGCTGCTACGACCAGTTGCTTATGATGTCCATAGTGCTCTGTCGTTCATTTTATATGACCCTACACTAAGAGACCAGCTGCTGGTTGTGGTCACATTGGGCTTGCTCAAGCGATGCCCGTGATCTTTCAAAGGAAGCGACTAATGTTTTCATATGCTGTGGAACCTGCTCTGTTTGGCTTCCATTCATCTTAGAAAAAAGTGAGCATACAGCAGGTGGCCTGCCACTACAGGTAAATTTTACAAAGAACCCGACTCTTCTGTCCAGAAAAGTAAGCCAGCGCTGTGGTTGTCGGCAGTGGTGATGACATGCACCAGGTCTACCATTGTATTTGTTCGGGTGTTGCATCTTCTTATCACACTTCCAAAGTTGATATATTTCAGTCAATTACGCTAATTGGCAGCATTAGGAAGTCACCCATAAGATTAAAGTGGGAAGAAATATTTGTAAATCTCATAAACACCCTTTTTGTGGTGGTTCAGCCAATGAACATTTGAGTGGGGATAGATATATGGGTTTTCTCCTTTGATAATGGGTGGTGACTAAGACTGTGGAATAGCCACCAACAGCATATTAGTAACAAATTAAAAGGACCATTACTGCCATCATCAGATGCATACTTTTCACACAGATTTGCTTCCAAGAAAATCTGACCTTTCTAGTTTCATTTGACGTCTTGCTTATCCAGCGCCCCTTCTAGCTTCTGGGTATTCTAAGTACTACTGCGATTCACAAATAAAATATTCAGGCAAATTTATTGGTTTTATTGGTTGAAAATGACACACATGTATTTATCTCTAATCTGGCCGCATTGAGCTGACTTACCTCGCGTGGCCTGAATGGCCGAAAGAACTGTTATTAATAAATCGTTTGCGCCATATTCTTTCTGCATCATTCTGGCCTTTTTTTTTTCTTTTTTTTTTTTTTTTTTGTATAGGCAGAGAGGAGTGTACCTCTCCGGTTTGGCTGCACATCCCGGTTATGCCTTAGATATGTAAAGAGAACACAACTTATTGGATTTATCAATTGCACCAGCAAATTACACAAAACAATTCCCCTAGAATACGAAGCATGCACATTAATTTCCCGTCACAACTGCACATCTGATAGTCTTAGTGACCAGAATCTCGCCTGGCGAGATACTGGCCGCTACCTGTCTGGAGAAGCAGGATATTACTAATATTTTGGAAAAAAAGAATACTTTCTACAGACAGACGGAGATTTGTTCTTGTAACCAATTTATCAAGCACTAAATGAATATGACTTTGGTATTTATAAACTTAAATTTCTCTTAAAGACACTAATTATATGAGAAAGGGGCATATAGCCCTGCCGATGACAGCGATAAGCCCGTTTGTTTTCCGCAATTGCCAAGCGTGAGGACTGTGCTTTATGACGGAATATTAATATGCACGTCTCGCACTCAGCTATTGTTTCTATATTTTATACAATTTGAATCTTCCGTAACTAGCGTAAATACCGTAAACACAATATACCCGAAATTTACAACAAAATGAATTTAGATCATTTTATGTGCAGTATATCCTAAATAACAGCACTGATTTCTCTTGCGATAGAAAGTAAAATTATCTATATACAGGTTTTAACAGTGGAAACGTTCAAGAGTTCCGACGCATTAGTCCTATATCTAGATATCCACTTTCCAACCTTTGGGTTGAACACGTCCCACTCATCCCACGTTGCATTTAACACATAAAGTCTATGGCACCCTAGGTCACTATAGGTCTCCCGATTTTGAGTAGCTATCGTCGATGCGCTTCTGCCTTCTGCCCTTTGAACGGTCTTATTACAAACACCTGGATCCTCTGTTTGTCTGCTCGAAACGCAGATGCAAGTGGCTGCCGCAATATCGTTCAAAGGGTGGAATCGATCATAAACAAATGCAACAAGAAAAGAAGATGTGCGTCACTGAAAATCTGTCTGGGTGCCTTTAAAATTAGAACAGTTTGAAATGTTACACTTTGCCATTGTTCAACATGATCTAAATTTAGTATCTTAGTCTAATTTTTATATATTAAAATGCTACAAGTTTGGTTCTTGGTTAATTGAATGTGGCCATGTCACAAACTTATAAAATGAAGTTTGAATGAAGCTAGTATCTATAATAGTTTTGAAGCTATTCAACATTTAAATTGTGTGTATTTGCTTAATTTGCATAAACTGAAAACATACAACTTTGGTTTATGGTTCACTGGATGAAGCTTTGCCACAAACCCATATATTGAGTAGGAATGGCACCTCTATCTATAATAGTTTTGAAGCTATTCAAGATTTACATTTTGCATGTTTATCTTATTTGCATAAATTAGAATCCTACAACTTTGGTTCATGGTTCATCGGATGCGGCTTTGCCACAAACCTATAAATTGAAGTGGAAATAGCATGTCTATGTATAACAGTTTTGAAGATATTCAACTTTGAAATTTTCAAAGCCCCTTATTAGCATAATTTGAGATTCTATACTGTCCATAATATTGGCAGGTGTCACAAACCTATACATGCACATTGATATTTTGAGTATCTGCAATGTTTTGAAAGATACGGAGATTTTAAAATTTTAATTGCCCCTAAATGTGCATACTTTTAAACAGCATGACTATTCCAAATGAGATGCACAGTTTCACAGGTTAGGTCAGTCACCATAGGAGGTTTGGTGGTTTTCGGAAAAATAGTGCTTGAGAAGATCTCCAAACCAACTTGATCATGAATAAGAAAGAAAGGAAGGAAGGAAGGAAAGAAAGAAAATTCCAGTGTTTACTAATGCAGTGAAACCTCTCTACAGTAAGCACTCTTGGGACCAGAGAAAAGTGCCCACTCCTGAGGGGGTCAGCCCTTCTGGGGAGTATGGATGAGTATGTGTCCATATATATGTGCATTATTGATACATGCACACACACACACACACACACACACACACACACACACACACACACACACACACACATGTACATATATATATATATTTATATATTTATATATATATATATATATATATATATATATATATATATATATATGTACAGTGTATACAGATTATAATTCAGAGGGATGTGTATGCATACAATACAAAACTGTCTTTCTCCCTTTATTACATGAACAAATTTTAACAGAAACTGTCAAGAAACTACATATACAAGTACCTGTGAACCAAGACAAGCGCTATACTGTATCAGTATTGGCCATGAAGTACAGGCTTTATCTCACTGGTTACAAGAAAACAAAGACATGAAAGTGTCCACTGAGATGACACAAATTCTACCCTCCGTGGCCTGGCCGACTCAGCTCTGTATGTAGTCTATTTTTAACAGAGGGTACACTCAGGCTTGTTCTGCCTAGAAGTCTGGAGCCTGTGTTCCTTAGGGACTGATAAGACCAGCAGACTGACATTGCCTCAGGCAAAAACAGACAAGCTAGGACACCAGTTTCAGTCATGGTGCATTAACAGGCCTGTGCAGCTCTAGTGGAAACTATAGCTTGCCTGGTACATATGGAGGTATGGAGTCGATCCGTTCTTGCTTGAACAAAAACAGATTCTCTGTATTCCATTGAGAGTCCCATTACACACAGTTGTTGCGAGTCTCCCCCTCTGCCCCCCCCCCCTTTTTTTTTTTTTTTTACTGCAAGACCCAAACCTTCCAAAGCATACACCTAGCATGCATGGATAGAAAGTTACCTGCGAGACAGGTTGAAGCTAATTAATCATGAATGCAAAGTGGTTGCCTGGCACCATAGAGGTCAGGTGATAGGCCATACAGCAAGCCGTTCAAGGCCTGCATGTGGGTTGGGGAGAAATTCTGTTAATTAAGCATGCATTAAAATTCCCCAAGTTTTGTTTTTATGCTATTCCATTTACCAGTTGTCACAAATCTATATGTTTAAGTTAGAATTTTGTGTCTGTCTGCAATAGTTTGGAACATATGGAGCTTTTAAAATTTTAATTGCCCCTAATTTGCTTCATTTTAAACATCACGACTATTCCAACCCAGGTGCTTAATTTCACCAGTAGGCGAGTCATCATGGCAAGTTTTGTGATTGTCCGAATAATCGTGTCCGAGAAAAACTCCGGGCAAATCTGGTCGTAAAGAAAGAAAGAAAGAAAGAAAGAAAGAAAGAAAGAAAGAAAGAAAGAAAGAAAGAAAGAAAGAAAGAAAGAAAGAAAGAAAGAAAGAAAGAAAGAAAGAAAGAAAGAAAGAAAGAAAGAAAGAAAGAAAGAAAGACAGAATTCTGTGAAAAACAGAATGTCTGGGTTTGCACCCAGACATAAATATATTGTTGCTTTCAAGACTGCTTTACCTTGCTCACGTAAGAGCATAGAGAACCATTGTTGGTTCATTTTTCATTCACTTACTCGCACAAACGACTCGACAGCAGTCCCTCGGAAAGAACCCAAGATATCCCCTCTTGGAAACTACATTCCACGATGACTTTGTACGATACGTATAAAATATGCTTTGTTTCACTGTCATTTACCTCAAAGCTTTATTTCTAGCGGTGCAATTCATGGATGAAGTTACCTTCAAATTTGACTTGTATGGCACGTGTGCATGAAGACCTGTTGCCTTCTTGGTAACCTCTAAGGTCTGTGAAACGATCGCGTCAGGGGCCTAGCGGTCTGCTAAGCAGGCTAGGCCACGCCCGAGAACTTCGGTATAAGGTAATGAAGTTGTCATTATTATCTACCTATGATTTAATTAAATGAACTGAATTACTAATAATAAGCATGAGCCACCAGCCGTCACTGGGCAAGCTCCAGCTCAAGACTACTCTACTCAAATGTGACAGCGAATGCCATCTATTGTGCCAGCAAATTACTACAATAGTAAAATACACATGTCCAAACACCACTCGCTTGCTGACCGTGAATAATCTGTCAGTTTTTTGCCAGATTGATTTATCGTAATTTCTAACAGACTTTTACTCCGCAGAAAAATATCTTGAACCTCGACATTTAACAAACTTTGAAAAGTTTCTTGATTACTTAGGTACCTGCCTGCACGCTACGAAATATCGTTGACCAGTCGACATGTCACTCGTACCCAGCATTTTGTACGCATTTGACAAAGTATTAATATTGAATATTTAGCTGAGAAAACAGCATCTTTAACCTCTTGTACTCTCCTACCAAATATTTCTAGAATATGTGTCTTCACAATGTACATATATATATATATATATATATATATATATATATATATATATATATTGTCCAACACGAAGTTGATGTACTGGTTTCAGAACATGACTGTGGTATATGTATGATGTGTTTTTCGAGCTATAAGAAGATACATGTGAACAAGAACGTGGGTTCTGTTAAAGACATTGTTAACTCCGTCAGGTACACCAAAATGGACGAACAGGCACAATGTAAAAACATGTATTAGAAAATGTCAGCATCACAAACAAAAAACACAAATAACCTCGATCACCATATTTTACAAATCAAAATCGTGGCGCCTCTTTAAATCTTTTGTAGATGTTGTCAAAAAGTGCAATTTCCGTAAAAGAAATAAAATGTGTCCAATTCATTAACTGATAAAGTAAAACCTAAACATACTGTAGGACACTGTGCACATTTTTTAATCGATTGAAAACGTCTACAAGTGATTTTACGATGTGTCAGAACAGTTTTAGTAAGGGACGATGGTAATCAAGATGGTCTTCCAGTTAGCCAAAGTTAATGATGCGTGTACGTTCCCAATCCCAGTCTTACTCAACAAACACACACACACACACACACACACAAAAACAAACAAACAACACCAAAAGAAGACACACACACACACATACACACCAACGAGAACACCCCCCCCCCAACCCCCCATGTGTGTTTTCCTCTTGTTGTTAAATAGCAACCACTGGCTTAGGATCCACCACTAATATATAAGGCAATATGTCAGTTTGACTTTTTAAGGTCACTTAAGGTCAAAGTAAATAACACCAAGAGAACCCCCATACGTTCTCCGACATTAGTGTTAGCTGGTAATCATGGGCCTACGACCCACCATTGCCGGGATATAAACCATGATATCACATTTGCTGGTAACCCTGCTTTAACAATGCCAAAATGTACATAAACCTTAACAATTCGTCACAAAACAGGGAATGCCAGTGGCACCACGTAGTAAACAACTTAGTGCAGATCGAGACCAGATACATTCCTACCAAGGTTGAAGAGAGTGGAAGATACAGTAGGGGAAAAGTCCAAATCAGTGAAAACACACACACACACACACACACACGCACACACAAATAAAAAAATAACAAATAATTAAAATTCGCCGCGCCCCCTGTACAACAAACAAAGATTTAGGGCGTCCAGATATTTTCCTCTGCAATTTGGAAGCAATTCACCCTGCGGTGTCGGAGACGATTTTTAAAGACGTCACCAAAAAATGGACACAAAAGAATCGTTAAAATAAGCAATGTTAGAATGTATGCATTCACAAGTAAGTACCCAAAGCAGTTTGATAGTTTTTTTTTTTTTTTTTTTTTTTTTTTAAAGATTCACTAAACAAGAGGACCGTGACAGTCATGTGCTCACATTGCCCTGCATGCACACAGTGGTTTTGTGAACTTCACAATGATATCAAGGTCACCTTCGTTTAAGACCCTCAACACTGTTGCTAAACATGAGCATATCCCCTTGCCCTTTTTTCGAATTTTTGATAATTTGTTGAAAATAAATTGGCGGGGGTCAAACCCAAATACATTCCCAAAACGGTTTGGGAGGAAATATTTGAAAAAAAAAGTAAAACCACACACAAAAAAAAAAAACCGGACAATAATCACAGTGCCACGTGTTACAAAAGTTGAGGTTCAGATGTGAATGCAATTCCAAAGCAATTGGCTTGGCGCTGTTGTAGAAAGTTTTGTTCTTTAATTTTGCCAAAAACTGAACCAAAAAATTCATAAAAATTCCAAAAGTCACTGAAGCGTGACCATTTGAATAAAGTAAGTAGACATCCACCCAAGGTACATCACCAAATTGGGCGTGAACCTGGTTGAAGGTTTTGGAGAAATCAAAGTTATGACTTATCCTTGCAATCTCCATTGACTTGCATTGTAATCAATGGGAATTTATGCATTAACCGATAAATATTCAACTTGAAAATTTGCTAACAATACGATATGCAGAATGTTATAACCTAGTAAGCACCTTTCTTTGCCCCTCCCAGAGGCTCCATTTCTACCAAATTTAAGACAAATTTCGGCGACGGTTTTGGAAAAGAAATCCAAAATACACATAAAGTCTTAAAAAAATAAAACAAAAATATCACAGAGCCATTTGGTGGACAAATTAAGGTCTATGAGTCCCGGGAAGTATCCCTATGCAATTTCAAAGTAATAGGCTTTGTAGTTTCGAGAAAAAAAAAGATTTGGCCAAAAAATGAACAAAAAAACCATCTAAATAAAACTCCAATCATCATTGAAACATGACCTTTTATATGCTGGTAAATATTTAGATTTTGAGCTCAGCTGACACGTGAGCTCAAAATCTGAATATTTACCAGCATATAGAAAATATCACCGGAGTGTGACCACTTGAACAACCTCCACAGAGCCCCATCCAAGATACCCCCCCCCCCCCCCCCCAGTTGGTGAACTATAATTGGGTTGTATACTGGTTGTGGCTTGACTCTGTCTTGACGTATATATTTCTCAAATTGTGTGATATCGACAAAGAAAATTCTTTGTTGGTTTCCCACAATTTGAGAAGTAGACTCATCAAAACAGAGTAAATATACTTTTTTCATTATGCTCCAATGGCTTGAAATGCACATACTCTGGTTAATGGTTAACAATTGTGCTCCGTAATACTGGTCGCTTGTTTGGCACTTTTATATTTTAAACTGATAAATAGGTACAGCATTAACTCTTTCATTTTCAATTTCCACCAAACTCAAAGTGTTCTGAATTGCCATAATGATACTAGGTAAATATTCTTCGTAAATCGACCTTTCATTCAAGTGCCAGTATATTTTCAGTAGCACAGTCCAGAAGAATAGTTTACATCATCAGCTTTCCTGGGCGTGCTTTGGGCGCATTGTACTCATAGAACATGTACTTTGTATGGAAATTGCCGTTTCGGGAGACGTACATGTCGGTACTTGAACATCAAAAATTAGTAACTGACAACATTTATACACATTTACTGCAACTTTAACAAGTTTCTAGCGTACATAGCTTTCTAACTCAACTTTTCATCCCACATGGTATTTTTCCTTGAAAACGGTGGAGCAATGTACCATAAAAGTTTCCTCGCATAAAATTCAAATGAAGCGCACACCTACATATTGATTGGCAAACTTCGTAACCCTGATTACGACACAATTTGCCTTGTTTCACATATGATACCACACCACTTCAAGGAAAGACTAGTATATACAGTGTGCCTAAAAAGAAGGTTCCAGTTGTCAAATTTGCTATTTAAATATACAAGATAAGTTTTGCAAAATTTGCTTAGCACTAACTTGCCTGCCAAACAAGGCGTTTGTAAAATATGAACACGGATGGCAAGACTTTCTCCAACAACATGAGTACCACATTTATATGTACAAGTTTTGTAATATCACTATGGTGACTAGGTTATGGTACATCGGTGTCAAACTTTCGATTCTTCTTCTTTTGGAACACGGCGGTAAGGCGACAAGTTGAATAAAGCTAAGGGAGACTGTGCTCGCGATCCCCTCTGAGAATCATCACCGGGAAACACCTCGCCACACCGGCTTACATCTATCACATGTTCCGCACTTATGCGGTCTGAATCTACAGGCGATGTGGAGTTCTCCCCCTGCGCTTGAGGCAGACTGGATGCAGATTCAGGACTTCGAGGACTATTTCTGGACTCCAGAGATCCGGGAGTGGATGCATTATCAGTTGGTACTTGTGCTGGACGCTCAAATTCACCAGAATTGTTAACATTTGGTCTTTCTGGTGAGGATGGATCAGCCTGACTAGCATTGCCAGATGCCCGACTTGCCGGCTGAGAACGAATGTTTTCAAGATTTCCGTCCATGTCATTTCTGACTCGGATTAAGAGATCCACGTGTGTCACATCTATATCCTCGGCACTCCCAGGAACCCTTTCCTCAGGGAACACAGGTAAATTTTCGGCTGTTCCCGGCCCAGGGTCAGGTAGAGCTGTGGAACTTGGTATACTGGGAGGCTGGCTATTATCTGACCCAGGTTGACCCATCGAGTGATAACCCGGAGCGCCCCCTGTCGGTATGATTTTAAAGCATAAATCATACACAGGCCAGGCTTGTTCAAATTTTCTTATAGCCTGGAAGACTTTGCCTTCGAAAGAGTATGTATTGAGGGAGAGGTTTTGCTGCTTTGGGGCCATCACAAAACGAATGACAAATGGTACAAAACCACCAGCCAAGGTTACCAGCATCTGATTGGTAGATGATATACGATAGATATCACCAAAGGCTGTAATAACAATGAAAACAAATACCAGGAACACAATCATATACATGAGTTGTTGTGTTGCCTTTAGAAGGCTTTTATATACTGGTCCAGGGCACCCGGGGGCTTCAATTTCACAAACAATCTTGAACAAGTCGCGCGGAATGCGTGGCTTATCTTTTACATCCACGAACAAAACGAGGCTATGAACTGTCCAATGAAGTTTCTTGTGCTGACAGTCAATATTATCCACTGGGTCCTCGTGGCATTTTTCACGCTCAGAATGAGGCCGACCGTGATGCTCCTCTTTCTCAGGATCACTATCACTATCATCATCATCGTCATCGTCATCATCATCGAGCTCATATCTTAGTTTATCTTCCTGTTTGAGTTCTGTGCGGCTAAAAAATTTAAAAGCAGTGTTCTTTTGTTTCTCCTCGCGGAGTCGAGTTACGGCTTTAATGTCATCTTTCAGTTTGTCCTTAATATATGCAAATAATTTCTTGTTCAGCGCCAGGTATTTGGCATAGACATTGTTGTAGCAGCTAGAGGCATACATTATCATCCAAAAACCCAGCATCAAGTATTTGGCTGCACTGCCAGCGTTTACGATGGCCCCCATCAAGGTAAAGACACACACCTCCACGAAAAAGCCAAAGCACTCTGCTGCCATTAGCATGATAGATAGCATTAAGCCAATGCAGTTTATTCCGATCAAAACTCCTGATATTTTGGGACAACATACCCTGAGGTTAACTTTTGACGCAGTTTTAGGCGCACCGCGGACCCTTTCCCTTTGACTTATATTTTCCAGAAGTAAAGCAGATTCAAATGAAGTTGTGCCATTGGAGAGCAGATCTTTACTGGTCTGTCTGCGAGGTTTGGGTGGGGAAGGATACGGCTTCTCTCGGAGAAAATCGGGCCGACGAGTGATCATAAAACGCCCCATGAGATAAACCAGTGGTACGCAGTAGCAAACAGCAACCATGAAGCAAATGGGAAAAGCTATTGGCCAGTAAATTAATCCAAGAAGCAGTCCACATAGTCCAAACTTTTCTACTGGTAACAACAAATGACAAAAGAACAATCTGAGAACTTCCAGGTAGGATACTTGACGCAGATCCTGCAAGGCGCCTCGCACAATCTTGTCAAAGTGATCTCTGTCACAGGCTCGTAGCAGTGCCAAAAATATAATGCAAAATATATACAAGAGATACACAATGATGAGAAATGCATGTGTTGGAGTTAAATACTGTACCAGGTTATACTGTAGCGGTATGTACAACCCTAATTCGTCAGCAGTGTTTCTGCGTAGTGATATCGTTTCATCTTCAAATCGGTAATAGGCCACAAGGCGAATGTAGTAAGGAACTGGTATCAAAAACAGCAACAATATTCCTCCGAGTAGTTTGAAAATATGAACCCATGCACATGATTGCTTGAAACTTTCGTTACAGTCACATTTTCCCTTCAAGTGAAGCCAAAGAAACTTGGGGGTCCAACTTCCAAAAATGCTTTGTTCACAACAGGCAGTAAATGGTTCTTTACGTCGGATTCCGCAAAGTACGATGTTTCTGAACAAAGCTTGCACCAATCCCACCGGCACACTGTCCTCTGGTATTAACTGCCTGTGATCAACTAAAAGCTGTAATGTAGAAAATTTCGTCGTGATGATTTCGTCTGATGGTATATTTTTTATCTTTTTGCGAAATTTACACATTTCTTTCAGGTCCCTGTTGTTTTCATTATAATCTGGCACGTCAACTTTTTTCACCAACAGCGTTTTTACGAGGACATCTTTCAGCTTGACGATGTAATCAGTCGTGCGAATCGATTCTTTGTATATCCATCTTTGAATGAAAAGTGGCCCAAACAATAGAAAGGCTATTTTTATGGTAACAATTAGACCATTCAAAACATCATACCAGGTGTCTGGTATTTCATCTATACAGCGTAATTTCTTGGTGCCTTGTGGTATATTACAGCAGCTGTACTTAAATTCGACGCTTTCTTTCTTCCTGTGTATTAACTGGTGACAAATAAAGTCATTCTCACCCATGGGTTTCGGGTCTCCGCCCTCAAAATTCGAAAGTGTTACATTCATGATAGACTTTATCTTCTCGTCTTCTGTTAGCTTACTGAAGCAATATGCTGGGCTGTCATACACATTGGCTTTGAGTTTTTCTACACCAAATGTAAGCATCATGAGCGATAAAATATCGTAGTTGAAAGCCAGGGATAGTAATGTCCGTCCGTGCTTATCGTATGCGCGCTGCCAAACGTCCGCCTGGAAATTGCGTTTCATGTTGGTTCGTAATGGGTTAGGCATTTTTTGTTCCTCATACTCGGGGAATACAATATTGAACGTTATTAGCTTCACTCCATCGTCTCTTCGTTTTTTAATCAGCTTCGGCAATTTAATATCTGGATAAACCGAACATAGGCCGCTAACTCTACGTCCTGCTGATCCTCTGTTTGGTAGTCTGTTGTATGAGACGCCTGGACTGGTACCTGGGTCCACCACGTTGGCTGCAGCAGTGGTTAGGCTTCTGTCTTGGGAAGAAGGGGTTGATCCATTGTTAACACTCCTCCGATGTAAACCGCCATTGTATCCGGCTACTCCAACTGTAGCATGCAGAGTCAATAACATACAAGAAGAGGCGAAACATAAAATAAATGAATATAAGCATGGAGGCACCACGTTAATACCACAAGCGTCCATATTGCTTGTACGTGTATGCAAGGACGCCAATTGTATTATGCTCTGAGGAACATGCGCACTGCAAAGCGAGCCGACCGGCTGTTATTCCCTCGCTGCTGCAGGCAGGGAACGTCTCTGAACCTGTCAGGCAATGCTTGCTTGAGAAATGAAATGGTTAGCGTATCTTGGTGTATCTGTGTGAAGATCGGCAAAAAATAGGCCACAGCCATCCTACACCACAGTACAAAAATATACCCGCGGGCAATGCGCGGGGAGTACAGGCGTGCATCAGCAATTGCTAAATGTTCATTGCGTGGACATGTTTATTTAACAATAACATCATTATTTAGTCTGAATAACTTGAACCGGAGGCAAAATTATTGTCTAGCTTCTTTTACCAGGAAGTATGTGAGGCAAGTAGGCTACAACAGACCTCGGGGAGGTCACATGCGGTCAAATATTTTGATGCTGAAAGAAGCGTGTTAACGTGGGTTAAATCCTGGCGGTATCTCAATATTTGCCACACACACCGGCTGGCATGAAAAGGCCGGCTACATCCAGTACTGTAACATGCAGCTGTGTCATAAATAACATGGCATAGAGCTTCGATCTGAATATAGTGTCGATACACACATCTAATTATGTAGATAAAGATCTATACTGCAACGTTGATCTCATTCTGGGTAAATTGAAACAGAACACACATTTGTCGATAGCATTCAGTTTCAAAATGCAGATTTAATTTTTGGCGCATAATCTTTTGAATTTATTAATAGAAAATCACATTTCAGCCAAGGCGAATTCGGGGCCAACCTGTGTGTCAATCTCTCCTCGACCTCTTCCACATTTGAACCGGTCGTAAGGTACAGCATAGAAGTTGATGCCAACATGTGGTCTGCATATATATTTCCTACAACATTAAAATCCCGGGATTGAAATGCACAAGTTTACCGTCAGAATGTAGATCGAATTCCAATGTTATGAACAGTGATTTAAATAGTATTTACTGTATTATGTAATATTTATACATAAGTTAACTTTTCTGGAAGTCTCGGTGCACCGAGGATATGATGTAGGATCCTTTTCGCTATGCTGTGATGACAAGAACACTAATGACAAGCCGGACAGATAAAGCATCCGCTAACCTAGGTACCATTACAAGTATGTCCTTTAATTGACATAGCCAGAATATTATTTTTGACGAGTTGTCCTGTTCATATTATATGGTTATAATTGTTATGATTTGACAAAAGGTGATATTGGAATTTCCTGCAAAGTAGACCAAGTTCAGTGTTACTACTCAGCGGAGTAGACAACATACGCAGCTTGGGTCTGCTTTGGAGGCAAATATCGGAAGGAAAAATGGCCAATGCGAGGAAAGTATGGATTTACAGTGACCCAGAAACGCCTCTTTTTCTCTTGTCACCTGCAAAAATGGCAGATTTGCCGTTCTCTGGAGCGTTTAATTCAAACTAATTTAATGTATGAAGTCATGGGGGACAAAGTTAAAGAAGCGACCAAAAAAAAAAAAGAAAGACAAAGAAAAAAAAAACCAAAAAAACCCAAAAACACCCCCCATGCAAAAAAACAAAAAAGAAAAAAGAAAAACAAAAAAACAAAAAACAAAAACAAAAACAAAGCAAAAAACAAAAAACAAAACACAAAAAAAAACAAAAACAAAACAATACACGCTTAACTAACCCAATAACTCAGACACTAGTAGCCTGTGTCGTTTCAGCAAAATGGCATATGTTAACAGCAGATGGAGCTACCAGTGCTCCAACACCAAGCAGCCGTAAGTGCCGCAGGAGCGATACAGCAGTAAAACAAACGTACAGCATCTGATAGGTTGGTCGTTGCCAACAGAAAGTGACGTGTTGATTGGGGCTGAAAGTTGCTGGTTCGAGACCCGTCCATTCCGTGGTGATATACGGACGCTGTCAGAGCCTTTACACTCATTTTTCGTCTTTCTCTGGTCACTTTCAGTATTTTTATTGGCCGCTACGGGCGGCCAATATTGGATGAATGAAGTTCGGCCACGGGTGGCAATACTACATAATGCACATGCGCGTACTGCCTGAAATCCCGTTCACAGCATCCTATTTGACAACATTAGCATCATTTTTACCCTAATTTGGGGTTCAATGAGAATTTTACATCACGATAATTTGAATTTATGTGCTTAACTTTTCCTATATTCGCACGTATGCATTCGCAAGGTGGGCTTCAGTGTACGCAATTTCTCACGGGTATAAAGCGTGTCCAATGTGCGGAATGCAGGAAAACCGTTCTGTTTACAGAGCATTCCCTTTTGTCTTAAAAGAATATACAATTTCTCAGAGGTGATTTTTATAACAAAAAACACTGTACGGTTTTATTACTTTGGTAAATATCAGAATACACCTCCTGATGAACTTAGAATTTTATCTTCGCCTTTATGCCAATTTCCTTTTTAAAGGAGACTTGTTTAATATTTATGACGCAAAACTTCTCGATACATTCTCCATTTCTACACCAGATTTCAATATTTCATGAAGTGGTGATGTAATTAGCGATACTAGTATTCTCGGATATCGAATAGCTGTCAAACACGAACCAAAGGGATTCTGACAATCGAAAGTTAAGGAACAGTCAAATTTTTGTTTTCTGTTGAGGTCACCGAAACATTATTCTTACTGCGACAGAATTTTATTTTGAAGCAACAAATCTATGTTTGCATATTGGATGGTAGATGCAACAACACGTGGCAGATTGCTCATTGCCTTCTCTCTCTCTCTCTCTCTCTCTCTCTCTCTCTCTCTCTCTCTCTCTCTCTCTCTCTCTCTCTCTCTCTCTCTCTCTCTCTCTCTCTCTCTCTCTCTCTCTCTCTCTCTCTCTCTCTCTCTCTCTCTCTCTCTCTCTCTCTCTCTCTCTCTCTCTCTCTCTCTGAACTGGTCTTCTTTTAGTACTTCCCGAGCCACATATAAGAAAAATCTCCATATGCCTTTCATAAGTATTCTGTATTTCTAAAATGTTAGAAATGTCCCGCTTGTACCCCACAGGTACCGACCCGCATGTTGCCATATCTCACCAAGCGAGACCAGGCATGCCGTTGGGGCGGGAACTTAATATGCATACTGCGTATTTGCAGCCCCACGAATACCTATACAATTGAAATCCTCTACCCCTAAGTATTCCAAAACCGCATTCACCTTTGTGGGGGGGGGGGGTGTTTTTTTTTTGTTTTGTTTTTTTTTTTTGTTTGTTTTTTTGTTTTTTAATTTAGCAATTTTGATTTTTCCATATCTCGGTCACTACTATCCTCCCCGATAAAAATAAAATTCACCCCCAAACACTTTCTACAAACATTTGTCCTAGTGACTTACTTGTCAGGTCACCGTGACCTAGATTTCTGAAAATCGAGTCACACTGCCTGTTTTGGATTTTTTACCGTCACTCGAAAACCTATGATCAGATTTGGTCAAACAAACAATACATGGAAACCTTGGTACCCTCACCACATTTTGTTTCCGAGTTGAAGGTCAAGGTCATATGACATCCTTGAGACGTCAAAGGACAAGATCTTTTGGCGAAGTGATTATTTTCAACCTGACCTAACTGGCTCAATTAACGTCACTTGTCGTCCAATTTTCACCACATTGTGCTCAAAACTTTTCACCGCGCACACTGTTTGTGCACAAAATTTGACCTATAAGACTTAAAGGTCGTCCACCATGTTGATATATTCAACTGGCGATAACGCGGTCAATTTTCATCCGATTTTTATCCAGGCGAATGCGTACGAAATGCAATATCGTACACATCTATAATTAGCATATGACCTTTCAAGTCCAAAGCCATTGACACACAAAAACCGACATTTTGCCATAATTCGATCAATTTTTATCTGACTTTGTATAAATTTACCTCAAAATGTGCGAAATGTATCACCGCACACTTATCATAATATATATGTGACCTCTAAAGATGAAAGGTCGCGATCATTTGACTCTTGAAATTTTCATTGAGCAATAACCCGGTCAATTTTAATCCAATTGTAATCATGCGTGCTCAAACTTTAGCCATTGTAACACTGCACAATTTTGTAATTGCATGTGAACTCTAAAGTTCAAAGGTCAAGGTCATTTGGGCCTATGAATTTTTTTTGAGCCATAACTCAGTACATTTTCAGCCAATTTGGACCATGTTGGGCTCAAATTGTAAATATTGTAATACTGCCGAGTTTCATAATTTACATGTGACCTCCAAAGGTCATAGGTCGAGGTCATTGAGCCCTCTGGAATTTTCATTGAGCCATAACTCAGTAAATGTTTTGCCAATTTGGACCATATTGGATCAAATTTTAGATTTTTATAAGCCATAACTAGCTCAATTTTCATCCGATATTTAATCATTAGGTAAAAATATAGGTCATACATGTAGGTCAAAGATGACCGACCATAAACTGTGAGGTGGAAGGACTGAAGTGGGCAGATGAGGCTTCCTCTCAGCGATCGCTTGCGATCTGGGATGTCTAGTTTCCGCTTTAATTTATATTTGTTTATTTATTTATTTATTTATTTATTTTTGCTTTTGTTTTTGCTTTTTGTTTTGTTAATCTACTCTGGTCTGTTTATTCTACTTTTGCACAACAAAAGACCCATGGAAATTTTGATTTAACATGGATAGCTTGGCCGCACCGCATTGATTTTAGCGGCTTCTAGCTATAGCTTATTTTGGTGATTAGGTCATAAGAGAAATCAAGTACAAAATTGCCGGGTTACTCTATCACAATGTATACCCCCATGTTTTGACTTGTGAGGACCAAACACAATACATGTTCAGATGGTTCAATTAAGAAAAATTGGGATAACACTGTAGTTTTATCCATTATTTATAAATGAACGATGAACTGTAAAATACTCTCACAAATCTTTGCATCTGGGTAAATACCCATCGTAATACATGTGACCAAAGGGAACTGCGCCCAGAGAGTCACGTTAAACATTGGAGACGGTCCCTTACAATTTTACGTGCAACACTGGAAAATGAAAGCATTGTATGTGGTCAGAATGATTATTGTTCTCCTGACTTACGTATAGTCCATGGATCTTCACAATTACCTATTGTATTCTTGTAATCAAATTGTAAGTATATTCCACTGATACAACCGACAAGAAAGAAAGAAAGAAAGAAAGAAAGAAAGAAAGAAAGAAAGAAAGAAAGAAAGAAAGAAAGAAAGAAAGAAAGAAAGAAAGAAAGAAAGAAAGAAAGAAAGAAAGAAAGAAAGAAAGAAAAACGATACCCCATGCTGAATAATTCAACTGTCTGTTCTGATTATCGGATTTGCATGTTTCGCATAACTGGGGTGTACAGATAAAGATATTTGGCAGCCTTATCTGGGACCCGAAACAAAAAACGTATAAGCATTTCAGAAAGTGCAGAATGCTTCAAACAATTGACTTTTTGTTTAATGTAGAGTATGAGGGAAAATAATTAAATGGTGTCTCGGTCATCAGGTGCTCGATAGAAAGTCTTTGACCACCCAGAGCTTGCTTGAGCAACACGATTTGGTATATATAAGCTGTTACGGTTGACTGCCCAAGAGGAATACAAATTTGTTTGACCGTTGGCTTACCAGTTGCGTCTGGTTGATAGTGTTCGATAAATGAGAAATGCTAGACTGTGTTATGGAACATTTGCCAAACCATGGACCTAGTTTACACCTCCATGGCTAAACAGATTGTGTCGTTTTGGATCCAACATGCAGAAAAATAGACAGGTACCATTTCAACTTCAATTTATGGGTTTGTGACATAGCGGCATCCAATGAACCATAAATCAAAGTTGTAGAATTTTGATTTTACGCAAAGTATGTCAATATACAAAATTCAAATCTTAAATAACTTCGAAACTATGATAGATATCGGTGTCATTCCAAATTCAATTTGCAGGTTTGTAACATAGCCACCTGCAATCAACCAAAATTGTAAAATTTTGATCAATGCAAATTAGATGAACACACAAAATTCAAATCGTGAATAACTTAAAACTTTTATACATTCAGGTGCCATTTCAAAGTGTATCATTTCAAACTATTCTCATTTAGACGGCACCCAGACAGATTTGCTGTGAAGCCAATCTTTTTTAGTTTTTTATCTGCATCCTTTGAATAACCAAGCAAAATGCGCCTTGCAGCATTCAGAAAGGAAGGACTTTTATATGGTGCTTGTTTGATTATTGTGGCATATTCATATTGATAAACCCAACTGAATAATCTTTTGCTTGTATGTCCAAATTGCAGAAGATCTTAAACGACATTGACAATAAACCTGACATTGTGAAATGCTTGTATATGTATGCAAACGTTTGAACAATTCATACAGGGGACAACATTTGTTTTCCATGATACATTTAGCTTGCAAAAAAAAAAAAAAGAACATTTTTGGGGACCCGATATCAAAGTAAACTCTAGATTATCATTGAACCAGGGGCGAAAATATTAAGTGGACGGATAAATACTGATACTGGCAACAGTGATATCCACCCAGGCATTGCAAACATGTGCGGAAGAAAAGGGGTTAACAAACCTAGTCAGTGTGGCTTATAATTATGTTCATAAAGTTTACCCTCTCTCTGCAAGTATTGAACCCCAACGTCAAGCATTGTATAATACTTTGTTTTCGTTGCGCACTCTCCTGTGTGGGTTGAGAAGTAAATGCCCTATCAGTGTGTCGGAGAGGATGCCCCGCATTCCTCCTTGTTACACGCTTCCCTTCATCACAGTTCTTTTCCAGTAGGCAACAAACCCATTTCAATGGCCCATGGAAATAATTTGTCTGCATTATGTGAATTACGGGACTCAGATTGATGACACGCAGATTTAACTGATATGCTGCCCCATGTACATTAATTCCAGTATTTCAAATAGGAGATACAATTCAATACATGACAGGCTGTTATTTTCATCATCTCGCAGTGTTAATTTTACGTTACATTATTTGACTATCATGAAAATAAATTATGTACAAAATGTAACATTGTAGGACACATAAAATAACAATTAACTGGTATGTATGTCTGCCAGCACAAACATATTATTTTTCCAAAAATTATTTATCTTTCATTCATTCATTCATTCATTCATTCATTCATTCATTCATTCATTCGTTCGTTCGTTCGTCCGTTCGTCCGTTCGTTTATTTATTCATTAACTTATGTATTTATTTATTTATTAATTTAATTTAATTTAATTCGATTTTTAGTAGGTCAGTTAAAGTCAATTTTGTCCCAGTTTGTGTCGGACACCACACCACCGAGAAATAGTGAATTTTGTACAATTATTGATATAGCAGAGAATTTAAGCACCTGGTTTGCAATAGTCAACAGATTGACAATTCTGCAAATTAAGGTCATTTGAGCATTAAGTGCTCAATCTCTTAAAACCTATCATAGGTGAGGGTAACATTCCAACTTTAATTCATAGGTTTGAGCCATAAGCATATCTGATGAACCACAAACAAAAGTTTTATGGCCAGTTGTGCATCTATAGCCCAGGCCTATACAAAGAATCTGGGATTGTGTAAGCAGGTCTTAAGCGCACCTTAATCAGGTCTCACTTTAGTTGCAGAGGGTCATATCAGGCGCGATTTGTCACATCACAGCTTATGACCTAACTTAAACCATTAAATTGAAAGTTCACCTACAAACCCATTTCAAGTCTAAGATTTTCTATTTGTTTCTTGACCCTTTTACATCCGGCAAATTGAAAAGAAACAATATGCATTGACTTCATTTCAGTTGCAGTAAGCAAACATAGCCCTGCCTTTTGACGGTATCTTGTAGTGCAAACAACACCAGAGGTAATGAGCTACAGTCACACAAAAAGACAACATAGAGAAGAGTGTCAATCTTTCGGAATTAGAAAAAAATTACAACTTTGGAGTTGATTAACAAAGGAATGATGGACGAACCATTACCAAATAGGATAACGCTTGAGAAACTTCCAGCAGACATTTTAATTCCAGGCCTGGGGTCAACCAACGGACTGCAGAACAACTTGAACGAATGTGGCAAAACCTTAAAAAGGGAAAGGCAAAGAAACCGGAAAGTCTCGAAAAGAAACAGAGGAAGAAGGGTCTAGCTTTAGTGTTAGCTATAGCTTCAGACAGAGGAAACGTCGTCGTTTCATCACACAGAACAAATGTTCGATCACTACCTTTGATCTGCATACCGCATAATTAAATCTTCTTTGGGCTCGTGTTTGAGGGCGCAAAACAGGAGTGATTTGGTGTGGTCGTACTGGGTGCCCACTGTGTCGTGGTGGGTGCCCACTGTCCCCAATTGAAATACCATCGATCTCTTGACGTTCGAATCTGGCACAAATGTCGCAGATCATACTATCGTGGGTACTCCATGGCCATCTTGCCACTACATTCCTAATCATGTACCTAGAAATCCCAAATAGATTGGACGTTGATAGAAAAAAAAAAGATTTCCTATTTCTGGACAGTTCAGCTTGGTCAGTCCCTGGCGACTGACTGGCAATGTGGGTGCAGTCAATTACACCCAGAACTCCTTGTATCCCTACAATTTCATGGCGCCTTCTTTGTACACCCACTGTTTCATCTGCATCAGGAAAAATATGAAGTGGCCACATAGGATGCGATTTCCGTGGTTACATTGGCTTCTATTCTGCTTACAGTTGATATTTCTGCACCAAACAAGTCTGGTGACTTTCCAATACAGGCTTGAAGCATAGAAACGCAGGGTAACAGCAACTTGCATGCGAGGGGGTATACAAGCAGTTGTATTGTCAGGATCATCCAGTTGGTTACCAATCTTCTCCAAGAAAACCACCACTCCTGTCTTGCGAAATCTTGTCATAAATTTTTCATCATTGTACTCAATGTATGGGCTACTTCGGTCACGTATAATTGCCTGTCTCCTCAGCAACCGCTCTGGAAGCTCGACTTGTTCTAACACATTTTAAAAAGCTGCCATTTTGACCTGTGGTGTGAATTTAAGGGTACACTCATGAACGTATATGCATAATGAGCTCCTTGCATGACCTAAGCTAATTAAGCTTATGGCGTGCATATACCCTGGCTCAGATCTAGAATAGTGCTCGCTTGTGTCTAGGCTCAAATTTGAGCCCGACTCGTGCAACTCACCCATAGGCCTGAAGTTCAGCTTTAGACTTTATCCAGGTAAGCTGGGCCTAAGCT
The DNA here is from genome assembly GCA_964020975.1 of Hermodice carunculata. NCBI lineage: Eukaryota > Metazoa > Annelida > Polychaeta > Eunicida > Amphinomidae > Hermodice > Hermodice carunculata. Next base: position 96,367,801 of record OZ026616.1, on the reverse strand, counting down.
AGAGATGCACAACTGGCCATCAGAATTTGTCAACATGAGGTACATTATAGGCACTCGAAAAGTTTGAATGTTGAATATCTTCAAAACTATTAAAGGTAGGATGCCGTTCAAACTTAAAATCATTGGTTTGTGCTATAGGCGCATCCAATGTACCAGGCAAAAGTTGTAAAATTGTAATTTACGCTTATTAGGGACAGTTGAACAAGTTAGATAAAACAGGCGTCATTCCTAAAATGCTTAGGTTTGCTACAATAGCATCCAATTTAAAGGTTTTGAAAGCACACAAACTGTTTTGCTTTTGAAGCAATCTTTGTCTAGTTTGCACCAGAAATTATTTTCGTTAACGTTGCTTGTTTAGTTCTTATCGATTTCATAAGTTTATTGAAGAAAAGCGTTTCAAAAAAGTATTTTGCCTGACGATTGGCAGGCTGTGGGCAGTCTGCTAGCAATGATAGAGGCCCACAGGAATCAGCAAAATACGTGAATGAACATGGAAATAAATATGAAAGGCGTGTGTAATAAGGAAATATCAAAATATTTTAAAAAGAAAACTTTTTTTTCAGATAAGCTCGCAAATTGATGACAAGTGTGTATGTGGATGTTCGAATTAAAATATCATTGGACATTTTCCTGGGCCAAAGGTTGACAAATACGAGTAATTTAAAGGACTCCCTGTTTGAAATGAATCCCAGCAGGTAATAACACAGCGCGCTGTGCAACGGACGGCTCCTGGAAAAGCACTTTCGATCACCAAAAACAACATGAAAAAAGAAAAAAAACACATATGACTGTGTAAAGAGTTATGGAAATGGCGTATTGGACCCAAAGGAATGACCTATACAGAGGGCACAATGACTGAAACAATTTTGCAGAAAGGCACATGTAGTTGATTATTACCACCCGTACATTTCTGTCGTTGATCTTGTTTTCACTGATATTTGGATGTATTCAGTCATAAAAATATGTATCAAATGTTCCATATTTTTAACGCACCTGTGTTGAAGAATTCAGCACAAAATTGATGAGTCTGAAAGTGCATGTATATGCTGAACGCACGTGAAAGTCCATGTTTATTACTGCATTCAATAATAGTAATGATGGTGATGATGATAATAATAGTGATAATAATGATGATGATGATTATTAGTACAGGGTACGTCAGAAACACGATTCTGCGTTGTGAGAGTACATGTGCTCTGTGCGTATCACTTGGAATTGTTAGCTGAGGATGAAGCAGATTTTGTTTATTCTTCAAGTGTCTTCAATTGCAGCAAGTAGACACCAGTGATCTGTTATACCACTTGTAGCTACAGGCAACATGTTCTGTTGAATGTCTTTCAGACTGGGACAAATAGCCAACACAGTATTGATCATATAAATCCCGCTTGTCATTACTGATCACATATATCTTGGTGATCACTGAACATCACATATATCATGGTTGATAGTGATCAGCATTGGTCATGTATAGGCTCTCTTGTTTGATGGTGCTCAACATTTATCGCATATCCCCGTTCAATGGGTCCTCAGCTCAGGGTATGTAGACATACAGAGGCCTGTGTTCGCCAGGGCAAAGCTATTTCACCATTTCCCTACTTAGTAATATAATTATGCACAATCGTCTTTGATCAATCATGAGATACACTTAAATTTTGTCATGCAAACTAAATTGAACCCACCTGTGATGCAAGCATAATCCGTTCTTAGTAGGGGTATTGTCGACTGTACGTATTGTGGGTATCAGTATTACAACTACCTGGCATTTTACTCAAGACACCTCTGCATGTGGTTTCATGTTTTCTGCGTTATACGCATTGTTTTATTGCAAAACTAAGTCCAAATGAGAAGTTTTCGATTGGACCACCCAGCTGAAATACAGTAGCGTAGGAAGCTCATGAATATTGGGGAGGGGGCACTATTTTATTTATTTTTTTATTTTAGACAAGACTTTTAAGGGGGTCTGGCCCCTCCTTGAAAGTTAGGCCCCCCCCCCCCCAGTTCCTACGCCACCGAAATAAGCAGGTAGGTTGGTAGATAACAATAATAAGAGACCCATGGGCCTAGTGCTCTGTCAACTTGTACTGTACTGCTATAATATTTATAAGGATTGGAAACCAAAAAAGAGCAGGTTGGGTAAACTAGTCCGTTTGTTGTTCCAATTGTCCATATTGATGTTCACCTCTAACACAGATTAAAATATTATTCAATTCAACACGTGTACCTAGCAATACAGGTCAAGAGCACTGATATTAAATAAAGTATTATCGGTGGAAATGATCTATATATCTTGTTAATTTGGCTTACAATGTACCCAAGTGCAATTGTAATCTGAAAGCTCAATTCGTTTTGCCATTGATGTCCACTTCACACCCTGTCATTACAAACCCCCCTCTTTCAACCTTACAGGCCTAATGAACTAAGAAAATAGGTCAAGGTCACTGATATTACATACCATTGTAGTATTGGACATGATCTGCATATCCTATACATTTGGATGTCTAACCATACCAATACCATTGAGCATGCATGTCTGCGATTGCAGTTCAGCGCTTTGATCAACACAGCCCTCTGTCCTTAAACCGGTCTGAAGTCATTTAGACGCTTGCGTTCTTTGATTTTAGTAGAAAGTCGAGAAAGCATTGAAAAATTTGAAATTTTAAAATAATCAAAATGCAAGAGTGGTATTTGATCGCGGAGAACGTGACAGGACAGTACGATTATTGCTGCATGTTATCTCTGGGTGTGTCTTCTCACATTATTAAAACAAGTCACACGAAAAGGAACCAGATGAATAGATAAATGCAACTAAGAGTAACAAAAGTAAGACTTGCTTGATTGCAAACCTGTCTGCATCCTTTGAAAAGATAACATACTGTAAAATGTTCAAATTGTTATTCAGTGACAATAGGAGGTTAGTGTATTCTTTCCTTCCTTCCTTCCTTCTTTCCTTTCTTTCTTTTCTCTCTCTCTTTCTTTCATTGCAAATTTATCTGACATTTCATTTGAAAAGTGTTATACGTAGAGACACTTAACTTGGCATGGTTGTACTTCCATACATGGAGGCTTGAACTCTTGTAAAGAGGTTGTAATTACGGCCATTTGAAAATTTAAACCTTGAATATCTTCAAAACTATTATACGTACAGGTAACCAATTCAACTTTCATTAATATGTTTGCAACACTGCACATTTTTGTAATTTACATGTGACCTCTAAAGGTCAAAGGTCAAACTCATTTGGACCTTTGAATTTTTTCTAGCCATAACTCGGTCAAATTTTATCCAATTTTGATCATGTCGGCCCAAATTATAGATGTTGTAACACTGCACATTTTTGTTTTTACATGTGACCTCTAAAAGTGAAAGGTCAATGTCAATTGGACCTTTGAAATTTTCATCTAGCCATAACTTTGTCAATTTTTCTTCAATTCTGATTATGTTTAACTCGAATTGTAGCTATTGTAACACTGCACTTTTTGCTATTTAATTGTGACCTTTCAAGTTCAAAGGTCAAGGTCATTTGGACATTTGATATTCTATCTAGCCAGAAATTGTTCCATTTTTATCCTATTTTGATCATGATGGGCTCAAATTGTAGCTATTTTAACACTGCGCAGTTCTGTGATGTACATGTGACCTCTTAAGGTCAAAGGTCAAGGTCATTTGGACCTTTGGAATTTTCATCGAGTCATAACTCAGCCAATTTCCACCCAATTCTAATCATGTTGGACTCAAATGGTAGGTCTTGCAACCCTGCACAATTTTTGTTGAACATGTAACCTCTAGAGGTCAAAGGTCAAGGTCATTCAGCTTTTTGAAAGTTTCATCTAGCCATAACTTGGTCAATTTTCATCTGATTTGGTTCATGTTGGTTTTAAATTGTAGGTATTGTAATACTGTACATTTTTGTAATTTACATGTTACTTCTAAAAGTCAAAGGTCAAGGTCATTTGGACTTCGAAATTTGCATCCAGCCATTAGCTTAATGGAATGTGAAGTACCAAAGTACAAAAGTTATAACATTTAGTATTTACATCTTTTGAAGGCACACGCACAGAATTGCTGTGAAGCAAATCTTCTTTATTAGGTTTTACAACGGCCCTGTCCTGCTGCCTATCCTAGAGCGAGGCTCTTGGGGGGAAGGAACGCAGTTCCATGTATCCAGCAAGGCCTAATTTGTCTTTCTAATAAAAGGGGACCACTAGGAAGACAGTAAGCTGAATGGAACTTACTCACTTACATTATAGCCATACACGAAGCTTAAAATATTCATGATTTCCACCCGGTCAAGTAGCAACCACAGCTTATGTGCCCCCATGTTAGTGGACGCATAAGTGTGAACAGGGCTGCAGTTAATATGGGTTAGTGCCATTAACTTAATGTGGAAATGCCAATTAAATGCACCTTAAACATACTCACTTTAATTTGCAAGTTGAATTGTCTCTTTATCTAACAAACTATGGACATTGGACATAATTAATTAAACTTCACCAGTCTGCCTAATTATCACAAATGAAAATTTTGAAACTTTTTATTTCCATCCCTTTGAATGGGCCTATAGCAAAAACTTATTAATTGCTATTGGATTGATACCTTTTATCTTTAATATTTTCTGAAGATATTTGACATAAATTTCCACTTGTGTGGAATTTGCATAATCTCCAAACTATTTATTTGAGGTCCATTTTCAATAATAGAGCCAACATTATTATGGCTGCGGTTTGTGTCTGTATTGTTGCCATGGATACCTCTGTGCTTTATGGAGCAGATAAAAGCTCCCCTGACTAGCCGTGTTGTGTTTTGAAATTCATCAACGACCAACGCGATACAAAGTGACCTCTTGATCTCATAGTAATAAAAACCAACATAACCTTTGCGCCGATTTGCACATTCCTCGTTGACAGAAATGGAAGACTGAAATCCAGTCCTCAGGGAGATTATACTGGCCCTGCATCCTGCGGTTCCCTGAGCTGTCACGGCATTTACATACGCCCAGGCATCTCATGTCGCGTCCAGCTTTTTTTTAAGCTTTTTATATGGGACACTTTATTGACATACACCAACTGACATGCTATGGTCACACAGAGGCATTAACAAAGAGACACAAGCAATAAGAATCACTAAAACATTACATAAAATAGGTCCACCCAGGCCCAGGTATCAAAATTTGCAACAGTCCATTATCACATGGAATTTATCCTCAGCGTTTCTTGTTCCACACACTTAACAATAATTTTCTTTCTTTCTTTCTTTCTTTCTTTCTTTCTTTCTTTCTTTCTTTCTTTCTTTCTTTCTTTCTTTCTTTCTTTACTACTTTGTTTCCTTCTAATTGCTTTTTTCATGTGTCGACCGCATTCAACAGCTAGCGTAAATGCCTGGATGCTCAGTTTGGTAAAGTTATTTCTGTGTTTGATAGTTGTGTTTCTGTGAAGAAACTGTTTAATTTCAAAACTGTTTTCAAACTTAGAGTACGAGCACAATGTGTGCTGATTATCTCTGTCAGTAACACTAACACTTTTTCTCTGTATCTGGTGGTCGTAGAAGAAATACAAGTTTTGGCGCAATTTGGAAACTGGTTTTGCTAAACTCAGTTCTTCCCACCTGATAAACTGACAGCCAAACTACTATGAAAAACAAGACATCAAATGTGGCCATAGAGTCCCAAAGTACTCAGTCTTGCAGAAATTCATATAAACTGAGTCACGATGTGATATTTCTTTGGCTTCTTAAAACTCTATATCCTCCGGTAGAAGCAACAAAGGACCGTGTGGCTATTTTTTCCAAAGCTTTCAAAGCCCCCGTCTGTCTCAGTACAATACAAAATATATCATCAAACGATGCAAGATGAATCTTCCTTAAACTTTAGCTTCTCGGATTCATCCAGACGACACGTCATGCACAGAATTAGTGTCATGGTAGGGTCTAAAACTATTAGCAGTCAAACTTTATATATCATTATTTGATAGAGGAGCAAAATTAACCTGCTGGCCAAAATGTCAAGCCCACAGCTGGGTTAAAAAAAACCTTGTCCATAGATTGAGTCTCTCTCTCTCTCTCTCTCTCTCTCTCTCTCTCTCTCTCTCTCTCTCTCTCTCTCTCTCTCTCTCTCTCTCTCTCTCTCTCTCTCTCTCTCAGTCTCTGTATATATTATGAATTAAGACAAGCTTATCGACTTATCTCAATGATATGCTTTTCGGTTGGAAGTATGCGCGGCAAATCTGCCGTGCTATCTCTTGGGAAACAATCACTGCAGTTCCAGCTGAATACTTGCAGCCAAACATTTTTCAGTCTGAAAAAAGAAACAAAGTGAGATCGAAAGTACATTTATAAAAAGAAAGTAGAGTAAAGCATCATAAAAGAAAAAAATGGATGCGCGGACAGAAGCAGGGGGGAGCAACACTTTCCCGGGCAAATTGATCGACAAAGCTCTATAAGGTTAAGGTGGAAGGTCTGAAGCCGTACCTTTAGATAACCTCTAATCACTTTTTCATATTTTTGGATAGTCTGATACTTAAACTACATGCTCCCAAAAACTCAGATGTGTGAACATAAAATTTATATGAGATGATTGATCTCTAAACTTTTGTTTACAATGAAAAGTTTAAACAGTGACGGACACATGGCTTTGTTTGCATGGGCATGATAATGAACCATGTCATTGTTTGCACAGTCATTAATAATAATAATAATAATTTTATTTCCCTCCGAAAACACGAAGAAATACATATAAATACATAAATACACCACCGTCACATCGGTAAAAGTACAGAAGATTACAATATCAGATGATATAGGACGTATATACAATCTCAAATATAGCACATTATCACACACACACACACACACACAAAAGTCATAATCTACACAGAGTCAAATGATATAATACATACAATTACAAAAGGAAGACCAAGCAGTTATGTATGCGGCAGGAACACTGGTCCTCCCAGCCGCAGTCCGGCCGACCCGACGAACCTGCATTTAGCAGGCGCATCTGGCCAGCCGCCCCGCCGCATGGGGGCATTAGTCCATGACCGCTAGAAACCAATTGAGCTATTGACAAGGGTCACTCACAGGAAACCATTAGCTGTGGAGCTAAGAAAAGGCCAGTTCAGACTAATCACTACCATTGTTCTGATTACTTTGAAATTCTCTATTGATGTAAAAACAAATTAGCACAATCCGCTTACTGGTCCCCAAATATGGAAAGCCACATGTGAACCCACACCCGAACAAGCCAAGTGTGGTGTTCCCAAGTTAAAAAAGTTGAGATTAAAGCCACAAAATGTACTTTTGTTTAATGACAGCATCACAGAGGTAAAGCTACAAGTTTATTTCACACAATAATTAAAACACAGGACAGAAGAAATGAGTATGTGTCATATTAATAATAATAATAATAATTTTATTAAAACCCCCGCAAGCGGGGAAAACCAAACATAAGATACATCGAGATAAACACATATGTACATAGCAAATCAAATAAAACAAAGACAACATATAGATACGATTAATTTAAACTAACTAAAATGTAACCTCACAATCGGGCGCCCGCCGCCCGAAGCGGCAAGGCCGCAACCACGGCGGGGCGACTGGGACAGCCCCGCTCAGCCGAGCGCCACTCTCACCAGCCGCCCCACCGCGACACCGAGACGAGCCGCGGGCACCGACAGCAACCAGTCCATAACCGGTTCTCACACAAAGAGCCCATATTACAGCCATAAATGCGTAAGAATTGGCAACTTTTTCTTTCAATGCGATTTTCTCGGAATTGTTTTTTGCTCAACCTCTGCGATTTGTGTCTCGCCTCACAAACGTACAAATTGCCCTATCACATTAAAATCAACGGACATTAAAAGAAAAATATCATATCAAGGAACGGTTCCCAGGATTTTTTTTTCTGACAACCCCTTCTGTGACTTTTGGAGCAATTTATGGAAGGAAAATGAACAACTTGTCAGAACTAAATTAAAAAATTTATAACTTTTTATTTATGCTATTTCAGAACTAACCATTCAATTCGATCCTAGACATCGACATATATTTTAAATTTATTCTGATTTCAACTGGAAAAAAAAACAATTTTGTGTGACTTCTGGGCGAAAAATGTGAAAATCTTACCATGTCAGAAATAATGCTATAAAATCTCAAAAAAATTCCAATCCGGCAAAAAAAACTCTATGGATATAAATCTATTGATATGTAGTAATCAGAAAATATATAGGTTTAATGCTGCTTATCGCAAATCTAACCCCCCCCCCCCCCCAAAAAACGCGTTAATTTTCAAGAAGCTGGGAGACTTACACAGAGTAAAGATGAAAAATGGCCTCTCACATATGGTACCAAGCGCTATCCATGTTTCAGAGCCAACTTTACTTGAGAAGCATTAATGTTGGTCAGCAGGCCATATTTCGTCACACATTGTTCAGCGAGCTGTGAGGCACTGCGAATTTGCATGCATTTGGTATCTTCAACTTTCGTATTGTGTGCACTGTATAATTACTCAGTGTAATTTTTTATGAAATGAAATAAACTTTATTGACTGCATCACAAATGATACAATGTGACATTTTGTCAATACAAACACACACATACACGCAAATAAAGTACAAAGGTGCCCTACATATACGAACATTAAGCACCTATGTGCGTTAATGCTCATACAAACTAAGTTTTTAAAAAAGCTATCAGAACTGCCCTCTGGTGGCGATAGTGGAACCAAAAATTTTGCAGTGTAATATATCAAATCATTATCGTCCAGTTTCATGATAAATAGAATCTTTTTTGATTCCGAAAGGGAAGAAAACAAGGGGAATATTTTAGTAAGTTGTTGAAAAAAGTTATCACGTGTTGAGAATATTTTACAAGATGTTTATATGTGTTCATCACTTTCAATTGTCCACATGTTTTGCATAATCTTTTCTCCATAGGGGTTTTTGTTGGTCTTTCGTGTCGCCCAGTTTTGATTTTAAGATTATGGGCGATGATCCGAAAACGAGTTATACCTTTTCCAATTTCATAATCATTCACTAAATATAAGTATAGTTCTGGTCCGAAATCATGTTTGAATTTTACATATGTCCTTAGTTTCTTATCATCTGTACTATTTTCGAGTAGAGCTTCGTTCCATTGATTTCGAAATAATTTTTGTATCCCTTTTTTTTTGAACGTCTGGTCGGAGAATTGTCCTTATTGCCACCAACATTATTCCACATATTTCCAGAGTGAGTTACATGAAAAACGTTTTGCAGAGTTTTCAACCATTGAAGTTTCCCAGAATTCATATAAATTATACATTAAAGAGGAAGTAATCATATAACATTGAATCAGGATTTAGCTTTACTTTTCGAAACCAGTATTTTGACATTCGCGTGAAAACTTTCAGTGAGAGAGGATGTTGGTCGAGTTCAAAATTACATGCTTTTTTGTTCACATAACTGAGATGAATTTTTTTTCAAAACTATTATTGGTATGGTTGTTTACATCAAAAGATGCAAAACATGTTTAAGGTTGAATCATGGATGGTCCCCAGACTTCACATACACAAAGCAAAATTGGTGTAATGAGTCTTTCAAACAATGATAAAGCCACAGAGATGTCCAGATTATTGTTACAAAGAATTCTTTTTAATTTTGCTGCAGCTTTAGTAGCTTTAGCACTTAAACTCTTTAAAGCGGGGCTAAATGAGCTAGAAGCACTGATTTCGATACCTAAATAACAACAACTATTGACAGTTTCCAGTCGTTCGTTTCCTGGTGTAAAATTTTGTTTAATGTTTCGCCCAACTTTATGTATTTGAAGAATCCGCTTACTATTACGCCTAAGTTTCAACCTGCATGGGTGATCCAGTTTAGATAAATATGTTTAAATACAAAAACTATGATTTAGACTGTTAGTCGTGATCCGATCAATATGTATACCAGTGAAACGTTATTTTACCCTGTATTAAAATCATATCTGTGATTGAGATGATTGATCAGCCGATAAGTGTGATTCCAATAATGATGAATGCAATTAGTATGATTGCGATCTGGGTTGATAAATGAACCTTGATCCGTGATTTCAACGGGCCTTGGGATTACACGTGAACCGTGATAAGGGGGTGGGGTTGAGGGTGAGGGATTTGCCCGCTCAAACCAGAACAAAAACCGACATTAGCCAGTGGACCGAGTATTCTCATTGCAAACAGCGCAAAATTCCCGATAAAAGTGGCCAAATGGTGTATGTCAGTCGTCGAACAGAAATAAGCTTCATTCATTTCTTCTTTATTTCAAATGTCAATGTTTGCGTTCCGGGTTGGCCTGTTGCATATGAAGGATACACACAAATGCCTAAACATTTTAAAAAGGCTAGCACAGACAATCTTGATCATGAAAGATTTTTTTCGTTGGGGGGGGGAAGAGAGAGAGAGAGAGAGAGAGAGAGAGAGAGAGAGAGAGAGAGAGAGAGAGAGAGAGAGAGAGAGAGAGAGAGAGCCAGCCTGTGGCTGTTCTTCCACAGGGTGCAGTAGGCCACATCTTAGCCAATTATCCCAAACTTAATTTAGAAGGAAAGCGGAGATACCAGAGAAAAACTACGGCGGTGCTCAGCAGGTGTTTGGGAAACCTTACCACATGCGACCACGAACGCCCAGCAAAAAAAAAAAAGTCGCAAAATTCGAACCCTTGGAGGCAATCAGACTCAACCGTCGGAAGAGCTTCCCGGGACGAACCATCGTTGGGGATCGAACCCGGGCCGCAGAGGTCCACTGAGCACCCTAACGAAAGAACAAGAAAGAAAGAAAAGCTTCACATTAGTATATGATCCGTGTGCAAGCGTTTCGTTGCAACATGGGTATCGGAAGCACTTTTTGCATAGCAGTGCCACCTTGTGGAAAACGAGAGACTATTTTAATTCTCTTAACGTGGAGGAGCGAAAAGTATTGCCAGCACTTGACAACACTGCGCAGGTGAATCGGAAGACACGATGGCGAATCGCAGGCAGGGTGAATAGACGCACTATGACGGTCCATCACAGGGCGATCTTGACTTGGTTTATGGTGCTCATGTTTTCCATATTCCTTGTGCTACGTCTTGACAAGAAGGTACTATGGAACTGGTTTATAGTCTTCATACCTGTGTGGTTCCTAGACTTGGTCATTTTGATATACACACTGGTCCACATGGTTAAGCACTGTGGCACCTGCAATAAATGCAGGGAACCAGACCACCAGAGCATAATAAGGAGATTTTGGATACTCTCTGCGCTTTTACTCAAAGTCACTTTTGAGGTTCTTGTGTGTTTGCGCCTGGAATCACTTGTGGGGTTACATAAACTGCCGTTTTATTACATTTTGATACCATTGTGGATTTTACTATTTTTAACCACGATTGATGTGTCCAGGACGTTGTTTGTGTTCAGCCCAGAATTATCGGGTGACGGGGTGTCCAGTGTGAAATGTTGCAAATGTTGTGCTACACTGTGGAACTACGTGTGGCACTGGAATGAGATCAACTGAACATTAATTCTTCACAGATGACCAGTACATTTTTTCCCTGAACTAGTCAGTAGGATAACCGACCGGTTGACGTTTTTGTTTTAATACCGGCTCATACAGACACAAATTTTGTGACACAAATTTTGTGACATGTTTTTCAATGAGAACGATTCAACCATGACGAGACAAAAGTAGAGCAATGCCAATGATAAAAGGCTCGCAGTTTAGCATATTTTGATATCACACCAAGATAAGAAGCATAAAGACACAATATTCCATCAAAATATGTCGATACACGAATTATCCATATGAAAACGTTATAGCGGTGGTCATACTATGGACGTGATCATAAGCTACCCCGCAGAATCGACATCAATCACAAAAAAAAAAAAAAAAAAAAAAAACCCACTCCACATTTTACAACTGTCGGCGTGCCTGCAGTCTGCTTAATGGCATTGTACAGGCAAATTGGAAGCACTTCAGGTTTGGTCCTTTACTGGCCATTGTATATTCCGTCGCACGATTTTATAGGAACAGTTTGTCTGGAAATGTATAAACTGTCTAATGCTGTGATATAAGAATCTCCTTTGTTGACAATTTACTTACGGAATTTCTTACTTGTATTGTTCAGGATGCATTTATATGTAAATATTTTTGCGGTAAAATATATATTTCAGCAGCTGTGAAAGTGGTGACACTGTGGACCTTCCCATACTGTGGTTCTTGCTTGGCGTTATGATCAACCCAAGGGACCAAACACGGATGTGATGGCATGCAACTTGTTCCCACTTTAAGATATCAGAAAGTGGTACCATATATTTCTCCAGTTTCTCATTTCTTTCATCAAGAAGGAAATGCTACAAGCCGAGTGTTTTCATCTCTCATTCTGGCCACATTACGTCCAGAATGAGTGAAGAAAAGCAGTCGACCGAGCCCCGAGTGCAGTAAGCCAGACCATTGGAAAAACACATAAATAATAATTTATCCACTTTATAGGCGTGTAGGCTATTATCTGCAGCGTTAATCTGAATAATTCTTGACAAGAACACAAAGTCAGTCACAGCTGACAGCCGTCCCCATGCAATTGAGATTTCGCGCAACAGTCTGTTGCTCGTACAAGTTATGAAAACTGTTGTCAGAGATACTGTCGACTCCTCTTTTATGAAAGTTGAAGGTACCTAAATGTCACCGCTTCGCTCAATTGACGTATTCATAACGGATATGTCATTGTAGTTTTACAATATCAAATTGCGGGAACTTTCGCGTTTTGTTTCTCAGTGAACTAATGACATAATTTGAACTAAATACGAAGTCTGCTTGTTGACGTACTGGTCGTATGAGCAATAACGTATATCTGTAGTGACGTATCTCAAAGGGGTAGCACAACTAACTGGTACCGTTTCTGATGCGGCAACCAGTAACCAAAAAATAAGTTACAGCTTAAAAAAGAAAGCAAATACCTCTATTATGTTTTCTAGTAAAGGTCCTATTGATTGAATGGGTACCACAAATTACAGAGTTCATGTTTAGGGTCATTAGAAATGATATACGAAAACCAAAATGTTCAATATCATTTTCGAATAGTGTTTTTTAACTCCAAAAGTGCGTCACATTTGCGACAGGAAAGCGCGCGAATTTTCTCAGATCATGGCCCGATGTGGGAAAGTGTTACTGACGTCACAAACGCAACCCGCTGGCCATGGTGTATGTGTTCCAAGCCAGAGTGGCTTCAGTTTGCCAAGAGTTGCGGCAGATACAACAGAGCATAGTGATTCTGGAGAGTATGAATTTAGTTTTTTTGATGTACGTGGTCTGGTGATGATGAAGAATTAATAAGAAAAGCTGAAGCAGCAGAGGAAAAGATCATTCAGCCTTACAGACGAGGGGACGCCCAGAACCCTACCGTTACCACTACTGCAGAGAGGGAGTGCAGCGGTGGTACAGCCAGACGATCCCAACTTGCCGTCTGGGCAATGATAATTCGTTGCAAAGGAGATATTTCCAAACAAAAAATTACAAGATTCCATTTAACAAGAACAAGCATGAATGCAATAAATTGGAATTTGTGAAAGCCTGTCAGGAGTGGGCACTTTTCTCTGTTGACGAGGGTGCTCAGTGTAGAGGTTTCACTGTACAGTGGTACCTGCAATTTGAGACCACCCCTAATTCCAGACGAAAGTGGTCACATAGGACAGGTGGTCTTTCATCTTAGATTAATTTACAAAGAAATAAAAGGCCAATTTCTTTTTCATTCTTTCTTCCTTTCTTTTTCTTTCTTTCTTTTTCTTTTTCTTTCTTTCTTTCTTTCTTTCTTTCTTTCTTTCTTTCTTTCTTTCTTTCTTTCTTTCTTTCTTTCTTTCTTTCTTTTCACTTGCCACCAAACTTGCCATGGTGATTGATATAACCAGCGAAATTGTACGTCTCATTTGGAATAGTCATGATGTTTAAAATTATGCAAATTTTAGAGGCAAAAAAATTTTAAAGCGACATATTTTCCAAACTATTGCAGATGGCCTCAAAATTTCAATGACCATATATACCTTTGTGACCCTTGCCACTATAATATACAGTATAGTTGTAGAATTTCAAATTATGCTAATAAGGGGCATTGGAAAATTTAAACGTTGAATATCTCCAAAACTATTGTACATAGAGATGCCATTCCAACTTTAATTTGTAGGTTTCTGGCAAAGCCGCACCAAATGAACCATTAATCAAAGTTGTAGGATTTTAATTTATGCAAATAAAGTAAACATGCAAAATGTAAATCTTGCATGGCTTCAAAAAACTATTATAGATAGAGGTACCATTCCTACTTCAATTTATGAGTTTGTGGCAAAACCCCATCCAGTGAACCATAAATCAAAGTTGGAGGCTCTCAATTTATGCAAATTAGGCAAATACATAAAATTAAAATGTTGAATAGCTTCAAAACTATTATAGATGGCAGTTTCATTCAAACTTCACTTTATAAGTTTGGGACATGGCCACATCCCTTAAACCAAGAACCAAGCTGAGCATTTTAATTTACAATTAGGCAAATACACGAAATTTAGATTATGTTGAACAATGACAAAGTGTAGCATTTGAAACTTCTCGTTTTGAAGGCACCCAGACAGATTTGCTGCGTAGCAAATCTTCTTCTCGAGTTTCAGATCGTATCCATTATGTAACAACGGTAAATATTTTCATGTGACTGACTTAGTTTCATATGAACGGCAAAGGTACAGTGAGTTGGAATTTTGTACACCCGATCATTAGGAGCTGGCCGTGGACTGTCACAAACACTGGTACATATCTAAAAAACATGAAAGGCCAGCTGCCCACTAGTCTTGGCTGCTACGTAGATGGGGCGTGAATGTCGTAGCTATCCAAACAAATGTTATCTGGGTATGGAATTAAACGCCTCGCAATATACAGTAGTAATTGGACGTACACAGAACAGTCACTGGCCAGCTAACTCAACCTGTTTTGGACTGTTCAACCCTAGACCTGCGTATGTAACAAGATCTGTCTTTGTTTCTCTATTTTTTCTACCCATTTTTTCCCCATCAATTGAATCAAAATGGTTAAAGACACTAAAGTTTTGTTACAATGTTATTTTGTGTACAACAACAGCCTAGACCGGCTTTGTCACTGTGACATTCGATTGATAATTATGTGATACATTGTAACAGTCGTAGAATTACTAGACCTATATTTTGCTGTTATGCAAGCTTTGGAATCCGAATCATACTGAAGATTAATTTGTGAATACTGGGAAAACCAATGAATCGCTTTTTTCTTGCCAAACCTATCCTAAACATCGTCATATTTGATAAAGTCACTTTCCACAAAGTGTTCGCTACATTGGTTAGATCGGTTCCCAGGGCCTTGCCACTTGTCCCTGTAAATGTTGACTGTGCAAGTCCATGCGCTCCGTAACTTCGGGTCTTTGGGGGGAACGTAAACAAGCTGTAGAACTTGTGTTGCCACAGTTGACAGCAACACAGTGACCCAACCTGGGCCGTAACAGGGACAAAAATAAATATTTCTACATGCATTTTTAATCCTGTTGATAAAGAGTGAATAAAATATGTTTAAATCAAGTGACACTTGACAGCTATGGCTCGCTAGCATGGTCGGAGTCTTCCCTGTCAGCGAGCGGTGTTGCGTTTGTGACGTCACAAGCCATTCACGCCTTGCGGCTGTCGGAAATGAACGGAAAGCGACAATTGAATGCGCAGTGAGTTCTTAAAAGAAAATGTGAATAAAAGTATTATTTTCACATCCTTTAAAAAAAATAGCACCATATGCTGAGAAAAACCCATGAGTCGGTCATGTATCAAATTTGAACCCTTTCAACGCCATCTGCGACTCAAGTCGAGCTACTTGAGACAAGCTGCACTGAATTACAACATGGACATTCATATTCGTTGTGACAAAACCTTTCAGTCAAATACCAGTATGCCTATAGTTCCAGAGAATTAACAATGGTAGGGTCAACAGCCTTTCTTAACGCATTTTGGGCCAATGGCACCGAAAGCGTACCGAGGAAAGCTGTTGACTCAAATTTGTGGCGCTTAAAGGGTGAATGAAAATTCCTGGTTCTCGCCTTATAACCACAGCCCATAGTTTATTCGGAAGCCTTTTGCCAGGACTGTGCAGTAAATAAAAGCACCCACATCGGTGATACTCTACTGAACCAAGAATAAACATAAACAGGGGTCTCCATGCAAAAGTTTCAAAGCTGTCTCGGTAGACTTCAATAAAGATCTTACAAAATCTCGACAAGTCAGTCGATCGATCAATATAGGTAGAACTCATGTCCTCATGGATCATGTACAGCGTCAACAGCGTCGACTGCCGAGGACCCGTAGCCTGATTGACTACAGGGAGATAACGACCAGCCATAGCCAGTTGACGACTGAAGTCAGTCAGGTTACCCGACCTCGGAAGTTGCCGCTGTACATGATCCGTGAAGTCTTTTATGGCAACAGTGTAAGTGGTCAGTTATTCAAAGCAGGGACTTACATATACTGTCAGAAAATGAAAATCGTACGCGAATTATCATTTCATGTGAAACAAATAGATAGTGTCCTGTATACCATTTATACGCAAATACATCCAAAACCTAACACGTTTGATATCGATGTATTTTCATGGCACATGTTCATATATACTGACAGTACAATTAACACATTCTCCCTTCATTTGCATAAAAGTTCTACCTACATTGATCGATCGACTGACTTGTCGAGATTTTGTAAGATCTCTATTATTACCTCTGCTGACCTTAGGCCGCAGAGCTCCTGCGAACACTCATGTCCGTCCGTCTCGCCATCCTTCCATAAACTTGCTTTTGAGCTAAAACGTGCTGAACGATATAATCTACATCTGAAAAAAAAAAAAAATAAACAAATAAGACTTACCAAATTTACTGGATATTTACTTCATGTCCAATGCTAGTATGGTTTACGATGTCAGTGACCTTGATTTATTTTTATCCCGTCAGCAGTTATGTTAAGTTGAAAGAGGTGATTCTGTAATTGCAGGATGTAACTTGGACACCAATAGAAAAGAGAATTCAGCTTCCAGATCAAAAATGCACTTGAGTACGTTGTAAATAAAACTCTACTTGGTGACCTACTATTTAGTTCACCGTGACCCAGTGTTTATAGATTTTGGTGCTTGTCGAAATTTATATGCAAAAATCTTTTGAAAGCTCCGCACCCCACAGTTTTTTAGTTAGACCCACATTACTATTAAGACTCATAAAGTGTATGAAAATCTACGTCAAGTTTAGTGTTCGTGGCTCCACCTGCGGTATAATGTAATATATGGGTCAAAATGTAAAAATCATGTTATCAGTCCAGCATCATATTTTTTTATGGATATTCATGAAATTTAGTGGGTTTGTGGATGAGGGCAAAATCTCGGTTGCGTTTGATACTAGTGGTAGCACCTATACTTGGACGGAATTTATGAGTTGAAATGCCTTGAAAAATATAAAGTTTCATATCTCGAAAAATAATTGACTAATACTTGTGAAATTTAAAAGATATATAGATAATTTATTTTTTTGTTTTATTTTATTTATTTATTTATTTATTTATGTATTTATTTATTTATTTATTTATTTATTTATTTATTTATTTATTTATTTATTTATTTATTTATTTATTTATTTATTTATTTATTTATTTATTTATTTATTTATGTAAACTGGTCTATATTGGGTAACATTGGGTCTTTTTTGCACGTATCTCTTGAAACTGCTCTCCCTCAGATATAAAGCTGCCATTTGTTTTCATGTTATCATTAATTTGCTTTTCTCTGATAATGACAGAAATGTTCTGATATATGATGTGTGCATTCTGGTCGTAGAATAATCGTCATGAGAAACCTTCTCTCAGTTTGTCTTGGTAATGCCGCGATGGTGTTAACTGGCAAAATCTACTAGAAATATATTGTACTTAACTTGATTCATTTTAATAAGAAAATGTTATCAAGCTGGAGGCATAATCGTTCATAAACAGGAAGCGTGCATTGTCTCTTCAGAGATTCACAAAACTGTCTAGATCCCTATCTCCACATAATGTAAGTACAGTCAGGAATTCCCCCTGGTTTTAGCCTCTTTGGTGCTTAAAGACACAATTTGTTTGAAAGATTATTCAATTTTACTTTAGAAAATGACGGTTGTGGGGGTTCATTTGGGGGGTAGGGATGTTTTACAGCCACAAATAAGAATCAACCGGTGTATGTTGTCTACAATCCAAATACTGATTTTTGGAGAACAACTGACCAAAGATATTTTCAGGAAACGCTGAACATTGTTGAAACCAAAGTAAACTTAATAGAAAATAGGCATCATTTATATTAGTTACATTGTTTTACTCCTTCATGTACAAACGGGAAAAACCAAGCGAGCAAATTCAAGATTTTTTTTCGGTTTTGACTCTTTGTGACATGTGAGGTGAGGCACAAATGGAAAAAAAGCCCCCACCCCCCTCACCCTCCCCCCCCCCCCAAAAAAACCCCCGGCAAACATGCGTTTCTCTGGTAACAAGAACTTTGAAATTAATCCGGCTAAGCAGCTGTATGCCAAACAATGTCGTCTCTTTTGCGATTTTGGAGTAGGAGGTTCAAATATTAACCTTAACCACTTATTTTGTTTTTTCGACTGAAATCGTGATCTTTTGCCCAAAGCTGCATTATGTGCACAACTTGGTGGTTTTTGGTACTATCTTCCATATAATCATAAATCAACTGAACATGTTAACAGTTTTGACATAATAATTTTATTTTCATTGTTTAAGAATATATATATATATATATATATATATATATATATATATATATATATATATATATATATATATATATATATATATATATATATATATATATATATGTGTGTGTGTGTGTGTGTGTGTGTGTGTGTGTGAGTGTGTGGGTTGCACGTTTGGGTCGGTTTTAGAGCTATGAAGTTGAAGTATCAATATCATAGAGGCCAGACCAGTATGAACCCTATAATAAAGTCGTTTGAAATTGCTATAATAGGTCGACTGGTCGGGAGAGTACCTATGACTGGAAGTACCGATATACGATATACTATAACGGGGCTAAGCTACTTCCTGGGTAATGATGGCTTCGTCTACTGTCAGCGAGACTGCCGAATCTCTGCTGGAACATTTGGCATCTGGTGCGGCGCAAATTATTGAAGTAGGCAAACTTGAGATAAACAGATCATAGCATGGTTTGTTTTGGACGAGTGGTATCGACAACAAACTATGCAAAAATCTACACACGCACGCACAAACACACACACACACACACACACACACACATGTATATATATATATATATACATATATTTGTTTGTGGAGTAGTATGCAAAGAGCATTTTGTGAATATAAAATTGGAAAATAAAAATAGAATTTGCAGCTTTTATTACAGATTTTGAATGAAATTACAACCGGTAAAAGGGGTATGTTGATCTTCTATTTATGATTTTCCTTTGAACAACATAAAATACGGTCTATGAATTGCCAGTTACAAGGATTTATAAGGACCATTTTTTTTGCACAGCAGTAAAATGTTGATATTATGATTAAATGGCATGTTATAAACCAAAAACATTCCCAAGCGACAATGCAACGCAGTCTGTCACGTCATACGCATAGCTGACGAAAGGAGCTCTAAGCACCCACACTGGAATTGTAGGTGAGGGTCCCATCTTTGTGAATAGTCTAGTATAGCAGTCTCATGTTGTTGATTCCCTAGTTTTTGGTTGTTTTTTTTAAAAGAAAACAGATATTTAGATAAAAACAGTTTCCTTCTTTAGATGGCAGAACGTTGCAGTCATCGTTCTCTTCATTGTTACTTTATATTTGTTTTCATAAATTTCTGATCCGTTACTGTGGGACACATTGACTATCGTAATACGTTCGTTCAGTCATAAAAGACACTTCATTTCGTGGCATAGGGCTATAAAACCGGATTAATTAGAAAGTTTTTGGTACCAAAGAAGTGTCTGTTGGCCGATAATTTCTTCATTTATGCTGCATTTTATGTGCACCAAAAGGTCAAAACTGAAAAATCTATTTGCTCGAATTTGCTAGATTTTTGCTATTTTTTTTTTTTTTACATGAAGGAGTCAAACACTGTAGTTGATATAAATCACGCAGATCTTGTAAATAACTTACTTTGGTTTATACAATGCTTACTGCTCCTGAACTTATTTTGGGCCACATATTCTGCAAAAATCAGAATTTGGATTGTAAACAGTATACACCGGCTGATTCTTCCTAGTTCTGGCTATAAAACATATCTGCTCCCCAAATGGACGACCACAACTGCCATTTTCTAAAGTCAAATTAATTTTCAAAAAAAAAAAAAAAAAAAAAAAAAAAAAAAAAAGGCTGTGGCTTGTTTTACCATGGGGAAAGGTACCCGAACAGTTTGGGGCCTTGGCCGCTAGCCAAATTGTCATTGTAACAGATGTAAGATTGGATTTCAATAATTTAAATTAGGTTGTCCAAATAAAAGGTCCATGATAATGACAGTTTTAGGTATGTGGTCCTGTGTCAGGATTCACACACACACACACACACACATATATATATATATATATATATATATATATATATATATATATATATATATATATGTGCATATGTATACGTATATATTATATATATATATATATATATATATATATATATTTTATGTTCGGAACGAGTGGGACTCGAACCTGCAACCTTTGGCACCAGTCGCCTAGCTGAAATGGGAAACGCACATATCCACTCGACCAAATCCCCATTCCTAAAAAGAATGGTTCAATGGAGGTAGTTATGTGCGAGTGCCATATCAACACGGTAATGCAGTATATTTACTGAGTCGGCATTTATTGCCAGAATCGGGGACTTAAATCCACCAGCATTAAGGAAATGCCGAAAATATATATTTTATGTTCGGAACGAGTGGGACTCGAACCTGCAACCTTTGGCACCAGTCGCCTAGCTGAAATGGGAAACGCACATATCCACTCGACCAAATCCCCATTCCTAAAAAGAATGGTTCAATGGAGGTAGTTATGTGCGAGTGCCATATCAACACGGTAATGCAGTATATTTACTGAGTCGGCATTTATTGCCAGAATCGGGGACTTAAATCCACCAGCATTAAGGAAATGCCGAAAATATATATTTTATGTTCGGAACGAGTGGGACTCGAACCTGCAACCTTTGGCACCAGTCGCCTAGCTGAAATGGGAAACGCACATATCCACTCGACCAAATCCCCATTCCTAAAAAGAATGGTTCAATGGAGGTAGTATATATATATATATATATATAAACCTGGATACAAAGCTTTGATGTAGTAGTGGTATAGCTTATTTATTATGGAAGGCGCTGCTTGTTGAGGTACTTTATTATTACACACTATAACATGTTTAACTCCGTTTTCGAAAGAGCAGATTTCTCGGTTTAATGGACAATACCAGATAAATTGCAGCATGCGTATGGAAGCACATGCTATTAGAGGGTGAGTGGATTTGACCTGAGCCAGAACGTTGAAATTTACGGTTCATTTAAACACGCACCTGCTGATTTATTACAGTGAACAGTTTGTATTCACGTCTTCACTGGTTAGTGAAGAATCTATTTTTCTTTTGATATTTGTATTTTGACCCGAATGGTGGCCGAAACCAAGGCGGATTTGAGCCAATGTCCCGTGTCCACAGCGTTTACTTTCATTTATTTCTGGCGCGGATGCAATTCTAGCGAAATCAGCTCAAATACACCCCGATCCCACTTATTTAAGAATTCCAGTTGAAGTCAGTTTGATATTTGTTTAAACTTGAATAAGTAGTCTTTCGATGGTTACTGTATTCATGTGATCTGTTAAGTAGTACATGTTTCCTTGACGCCATATATGATAACGTTAAGCGGTGTTAACGCTCACAGGCTCTACTCATCCAAAAGCGCCCAGGCGGGATCCGAATCTTGGGCAAATGTGGACTGGGTAATCAAAGGAGAGTTAAACCAGAGGCAAGAGAACTGAAATGCCGCCAAACCTCAGTAGAATTGTTTGACTTAATTGTTGGCTTAATAATCTCTGTGGCGTGCCGCTTGTTCGCGGCTGTCCTGTGAAAAAGAAGCCTAAAAAAACCCCACCTTTCCCACTATTTCATCTCAAACTCAGCATGTCCATAGCCCCTGTCTGTGTTGCCGCAGCCAGAGTCATTGAAGCCCTTACAAGGGCTACCCTCTTCCTTCCCTTCCTTCAGTTGCCCTGGCATTTCCCCCTTCAGCATCGTAATCCATGCTAATCTATCACTTTCCGCCATATTTCGAACTTGCACCATGTTCCTGCATGCCTTATCATTTTCAGCCCAACTCTCAAACAGTCTGTCTCTGAAGTCCTGGTATTTTGAGTACCGTAAAAGCAAATGATCCACAATTTCATCTACATCTTCCCTACATAGTTTGCACTTCCTATCACTCCTTCTGTCCACTTTTGCTTACGCTTTTCGAGATTAACTACCCCTGGTGTCTCTTGGAATAGTTATCTTTAACACTTCTTTCCATCTCAACACCTTCCCTTTACTGGCCTCTCTAATGCTGGGTAAGCTTGAATGTGGTCTTCTCTTGAACCCTTCCCCCCCCCCCCCGGTGCTTTCCTGCTGCAAGCAAAATTTGTCTCCCATGTAGTGTCACCCTCATCTTGCCCCTTCAGGTTATATCTTTATGCTAACTTGTCCATGTATAGCACCCACTTCGTCTGTTCTTTAACTGTCTCATGATACATCTTCCAGCACGATATATCCTCTCCTGTCCCCCACAAGTAGCTGCAATAGCTGAACTTTGCCTTTGCTTATCTTTTTCGGACACTCAACAAGCCAAACTCCCCTTATACTGCTTCTGATGCTGCACATGACTGGGCCCCTGGCATTCTTTTACTAATCTCTCTCTGTGCCCTCACCGACTATTCGAGATCTTTCTCATTGATTGTATCTAACCCATATACCATGCCTGGGACTGCTACCCTCTCCCATAGCACCCTGCCTATAAATGCTCTAATGAAACTATTTGCTGCTGTTTTTGTAACCATACTTACAGTTCTATTGACCTTCTCCCCGATCTTATCGACACAATATCGAAACATTTTTTGCCCTGTATGTTTGATCCCGAAACACCTAAATATTTATAATCATCCACCTATCCTATCTTAATGACCTTCACTTTCCCTGGAACCTCAAAGTTTCCAGCCATCCTCTTCTCTACCTGTCTGTGCTTCTGACCCAGAATGACCCAGAATCATGACCTTGCTCTTTTTGTCACTGTATTCCAGCCTACATTTTACCCCCGTAGTCTTGTACTCTTTTGTGAAGATTTTTGTAATTGCTCTTTCGTGTTAGCCATAAGAACAATGTCATCTGCAAAAGAAAAAGAAAAAAAAACCTGGTATCCTCTCATTCCCTACCTTAAGACTTCTTCCGCTCTCTGGCTATTTATTCACATAACTCGCACAGATATAATGAAAACAAAAATAGGCGATAAAACACAGCCTTGTTTTAACCCAATACATAGCTCTGCTTCTTCCCTTTTATCTCCCCCACACTCACTGTATACTGTACATTTGCATATAAATCTCTAAATACCTCTACAAACCTGCCCCCAAAAGTTTTAACAACAGGTAGGTGTTGTTGTAGCTGCAGCTCAAATGAGAGGTCATTATAAGATAATATACGTTGGCTCGTTAATGGTCACTACTCTTGTGTGTTTTAGGCACAAATGGAATTTAAAAGTGCAATAGGGGACGTTTATCAGAACGGGGGTGGGGTTGGGGGTTGGGGGTTGGGGTGGATTTGGACATTCACGTCCCTGTCAGAACCAAAAGCATCCATATATAAATATAGTATATTTTTAAAATATTGTTAGTTAGCGATATGTTTTGACTTTTATACACTTTTTATATGCAAAACTTGTATAATTTATATATTTTTACATTTACACTTATATTCAATTTGTATGGCTGTGAGCAACAAAATGAAATTATCACAGGATGAAGTTTTTTATAAAATTTCCACCATCGACAATCCTCATAGTTTGATTACACATGCCATTTCCATAAATCTGCTGGGGAAACTGTAAAGTCATATGGAGAGAACTGGTTTCCAATTCAGCTGTGGTGCCTGTACACGTAGTTTGACTATGGCACAGAACAGAGCCAGCTTTTTGCCATGTGTTCTATTTTTTATGCAACAGACTCTTACATATGATTTCATGGTGAGAGGACGAAGAATCACATCAAAACCACACTCTGCTAATTCGATATGAAGTCAGAAGTTTATTTTATTTAACAGAAATGTTAGATTTTGTGATGTTTGTGGAAGCATATATATTATGTGTAACTCAAAGAAGAATGAGATTTGATCCAGAAGAAAAACAAACAAACTAAAACAAAAACAAACAAACAAACGAAACGGAAATTAAGCAAAACGAAAAAAAAAAAAAAAAAAAAACAAAAAAAAAAAAAAAAACACTCCCCCAAAAAATGAAAATAAAAACAAAACAAAACAAAACGGAAATTAAGCAAAACAAATTAAGGGGGGGGGTAATTTATTTTCACCATATTCCAATTCAATGGAATGTAAATCTGTTTTTCTTTCATTTATTATATCCACGGACCTTTGGGCAGTTTGTGGTGGATGAAACAAGCATAAAGTGCAAAAATTCGAAAACGTGTGACACATTTTATGTCTGGATCTAGATAATGCTCATGGTGTTTTTTGCTATAATTTTCTGAATTTTTGCATATTTAGACAACTGAAGCAGACTTTTTATCATTTGTTTGCTTCACTCAATGCATCCTGCATATTAGAGACTAGCTTTTGGTTCCTTCGGTCAAATTGTGTAGGATTTTTGAGCTACAGCTCCATTTTTGAAAAATGCCCCAAACTTAATTGCCCTTTTTTGCATTTGTGGCAATGAAATAGTCCTGTTACCAAAGTAAACAACTACAACCCTTCTTATTTTGATTAAAGATTGGTTAACCTTCCATAAAAAAACAGGTTGTGCCTTTTTCTATCGTGGGGAGGAATATGTCCTTAACTAGCCTCTTTTGGGGGTGCTTGCCGCTATACTACTGCCTTTGTTCTCAGTCTACCAACTGCTCTAATAGAGCTGCACATAGAAATCATTTCTTCCTTTCTCTTGTTGGTGGTCCTCTCCTTCAGGCACTCGGGCTTGTTGACACCTTGGTTCTTCTGTTGCTCTAGGTTGGTATTATCAACTGGACTGCCAACATCTTGCTATTGTTGCTCTTGGGCGGTCTTTTCTTTCAGACATTCTGGTACACTGACATCTAGACTCTTTTGTTGTACACATTAGTGAAATGCACATATCCTGCAGATGAATGTGAGACCTGAAGGAAGCATTGGTCCATGGTTATTGGCTTTCTCATGATCCAGTGCAAAACCAGCGTTGATCATGCCACGTTGTAGACGACCTTCATTTCAGCCATGTACAAGGTGGCTATGTCTTATGGCAGGGATTTCCCTATCAGTAGCTATTCTTGACATAATGATAGTTGCTTTGTAGGCTTTGTGTATGTTTGAATCCGACAGAACGTTATTCCAGGCAAGATCACATTTCCAGGTAATTGTTTTAGCTAAGCAAGAATGCCCTTCTTGACTAGGCACATCATTATCACGTGTGGCACAGCATGGCAGTTGGGACACTTGATTGACTAAGAAGTGTTATAAGTTGCAAGATGCATGGGAATGGTTAGTAAAGTGTTGTAGTTGTTAGTAGTGGTGTTGCAATCTTGAGCTGATTGTGTGGCAAGAGCTAGGCAGAAGTCTACTACAAAATCTTGGCAAAATCCTACTTCCATTCAGATGCCATGAGTAGTTGGGTGGATATGGCATAATTTGTTCACAAATCATTTATGGATGTCAATATGCCAGCCTTTATTTTGCGCAAATTGATGTATGTTCAGAAATGTCTGATCACAGAGGTTTTAATGCTAAGTTTCTAGGCTGTTTTTCTCCACACAATACTGTATGATTAAATTGATTGTCCACATTTACAATCTTCTGGGAAACTGCTGCAGATATATGCAGAGCTGTGTCTGATCCTTTGATGTGCTTGCAGACCTTCATAGAGCCACTTTAATTAATTATTAAAGTACTTCTTCCAGACGACATGCAGAGCCTTTGCGAACTTATTTATTTACAGTGCCAACAAATGACTGTATGCCTTCCTCACCTTAGTGTCAATACTATCGGAAGCTAGCACAGTCGTTGCACTATGAAAACCTGGGATTGAGTCCATTTTCCTTCCGTCTATTGGTTCTGTTCAATCAATCTGGCCCATAAGATCAAGCGAAATTTGAGAGCTTTTCTTTTCTGTAATTTTTCTCTGAGATATTGTTGAACTTCAGTTAAATGCCCATCTAAAAAATATCTATCGCTATGCTTGTAACAGTTGTCGCTCAGACAAAGGCTTAGATCTTCTTCCAATTTTTCCTAGGTCTGATTGGTAAAACTTCTTGTCGTTACAGGTCTTCACACCCAATGTATTTGCCGGTACACGTCTGTGGTTCTGGATACATTATGTACCTAGCACACCACACTTACTACAATAACAGTCATTCAGACTGGTTAACAGAGATTTGTAACATGTACAACCCATCATACTGAAGCGTTTTGCAAGTTCACCTTCGAAAATCGTCTCTTTGAACTTTTACACACTTCTTATAACCTATAATGGATCTATCTAGTTTGAAAAAAATAATGAAATCAGAGTCCAAATTATTGAAACTTACAGTGAAGAAAACTACATACACTTACCACACTGCTTGCTGTTTTACCTTGGACAGACACAAAAAACTAAGATGTACAGAGCATAATCTCTGAAATCACCACACCGAGGTGAGCCTTCTGCTGATGAGACATGGCCATTTCTTGTGACCAGTTGGACTGCTTCAGGGAGAGTCATGATATGTTGGAGATTATGGGCTGTGTTTGTATGGACTAAATTCATGTTTCAGAAAAGTGAGCATAAGAAAGGTCAATGGGTTTTAATCAGATAGACAAAGTTAAGGAAATGTAATTTCCAATTCAGTCTGGAAGGAATTTGGGTCTGAAACTCATCTTTGCATGAATCTTCAGATTGTTCGAGAATAAACAAAAAATTAATAGTGATATTTTTTTTCCTCAGGCATCTTTAGTTTTATCATTAAATTTGCTGATAATGGTGCTATTTCTGTGTCTAGATATGAAGCAGATATTTTCCTGACTAGGGAGAGAATTCTGAAGGATCTGACAGCAGCTGTGTGTGTTGTCATCAAGCCATTACCAGTATCGCATCCCAGATAATCAGGGATAGTATCACCAGCATGTCAAATACTAAAATAATTCCCACCTGGGAGGAGGAAATGGGGGAAAATATCTAAAATGCTTTAACTCATTCCACCCTGATAGAAGACTGAGTCAACAGCTTTCCTTGGCGCGCTCTGGGCGCAATGCGCCCAGAGCGCGCCAAGGAAAGCTGTTGACCATGGGCATATAATTTGGAATGATCTTCCATGCAAGTTTCATCCAAAATATTGAAAAATAATCCCTTAATTAGTAAAATACAATTAGCAGACGACATTTAGATATTAGCGGGAAAAAGCGTCATCAGGGTGGAATGAGTTAAAAATCTCCAGGAAAGAGTTAATACAGACACAGAAAGGCAAAAGTACCCAATGATTCAGGTGCCGGCAAAAAGAGCAAAATACAGATAACAATGGAAAGTTCAAAAAGATGAAATGAATGGTGGCATTGTGTTATGGCCTTTGAACAGAGTGCACCATGTTCAGTTACATTTACATGACCGTAATCACTATATGTGAAGATGGTTAAAATTCTACACCGACTGCAATTTCTTTTTTTCGTTTTGTTTTTCTTTCTTCTTTTTAAACCAGCTTCTTTATTTCGAATGAGTTAAATTTCAGACAAGAGGGCCTTAACTAGAATAGATATAATGACTTCTACAAGTAAAAAAATTGAGGGGTGGCATGTTTTTAAAGAGAATTTGAATGTGACTTTGTTTTACATCAGTATCAAGTGGCCAAGTAGCTTTTGTGCCCTTTCTCTTGAACCCTTACAACAAGAAGTGTGCAATATTAGTCTCCGCCTCACTGTTCCTATAACGGTTAGAGCTATCTCAACATTCTTATTCTCTGCCAATCTACAATATGCCTATAACGTGGAAAACAGCGCGATAACTTGAAAAATTTTAATTGCTTGGCAGCAAATCAGTCTGTTGGCCTGAAAAAAACTTTTAAAGATTGCCTTTTCATTATTGATTTCACTCCTGCAACAATATTTTATTCATGCCGTTATGTCAGAAAGCTAGAAATTGAAGTTAGAAAGGCACCTCCATCTATTATAGTCTTGAAGCTATTCAAGATTTCAATTTTGTGTTTTGCCTAATTTGCATAAATCAAACTGCTACAACTTTGACCTTTGATTCATTTCATTCAGCTATCCCAAAAATCTATCAATTGAAATTGGAATGAAACCTCAGCCTAAAATAGTTTTGAAGTGATTTTTTCAAGATTTAAATTTGATTAAGTCACCTAATTTGAATGAATATAAGAAATAAATGAATAAATGAATGAATAAATAAATAAACAGACAAATAAATAAATAAATGAATAAATAAATAAATAAATAAATAAACAGACAAATAAATAAATAAATAAATAAATAAATAAATAAATATATATATATAAATAAATAAATAAATAAATAAATAAATAAATAAATAAATAAATAAATAAATAAATAAATAAATAAATAAAGGTATTTGAGGAAAAATAAGAAGTCTGCATTCACGTACAGACTTAATTTACAGGATCAGCGAATACTTACGGTGTTAAAAAGATTCATCCTAGATATGTATTCTTGCACTGATAAGAAAACTTCGACATTTTGGTCAGGTGAGGCATCATGAGTGCCATATAGTACCGTTGTATGGTAAATGGTGCACGACGCGACATCAAGTCATGCAAAGCTGATCGTAAGGCAGCATATGAGGGACAGTAAACTGCGAGGTGGAAGCTGGTGTTGACGAAATTCTTGGACAAAACTTACGCGATAAATATACTAAATTTATTTTGTAAATAGACTATTATGCTATATATATATATATATATATATATATATATATATATATATATATATATATATATATATATATATATATATATATATATATATGTACAAAATCATAGTAAGAAAGACATTATAGGACCAAAAAAGAAGAAAAAAATCCGCTTTTTATAGGACCTAAAACTAACAAAAACGATAAGAAATTCCCATCCCAAACATCCAGGCCCTTCTGGGGCCCCATCTGGTACACTGGGAGCTGGGGCGTGGTGCCTTACTTTTGATTCTGACCCATAGTCGAGTGCAAAATGTAGCTCTAAAAATTGCTTCGCGAAAAGGAATATGACAAATTAACTTATCCGCTCTCACACAAAGGTAAGAGTTTCGTTTTTGTTTTTTTCAAATTGCTTTCGATTCTCGCCCTATGGTCACGTGACGGCTGTCGTCCAATGAGGAGAATGGGACATCTGTGCACAGACACAGGGTCTTCAAGTAAAAGTGCTTCAACTCTCTTATATTCACACTACTCCCGATGCTAATATGTTTTTAATATCAGTGTCTTTGAACTGTTTTTCGTAGATCACCAAGCTCATGATGTTCGAAGAGGAGAGTTTGTAATGGTAAGGTGCAGCTTGAAAACCTCTGGTAAATAGAACTCACATCTAGATCAGACTTACGCTTGAGTACATTACACATAGAACCTACGTGCTGACCTACTCTTAGGGTCACCGTAACACAATGATAGTGTGACCTTGGCCTGTATTTTAAGGTTATTAAGCTTATTGAAATAATTATGCATGGTGCTGCTCAAGAGGCAGTGTGGCATTGTGTGGAAATAAACATTGGCGGCATGCCAAAGGTTTGCTGAGGACTGTGCAGTGGCACCATCTGCTGTTTGATTCCAAAACTATTTTTACAGTAATACAACAGGATACACAGACTGGTAACTCAGCTACTCACTCATTGCCTACACGAACTTTTAGCCAATCAGAGAGCAGCTGTGATATCAATGAATACCCAGTCAAAATTATGTCCTGCCGAAAGTCTTCAGTAAGATTTTTTTTCAAGAAGTTACTCAAGCTGGGTGCCATCAAGTGGCAGCACCTCACAAGCGTAAATCAATGAAGGAACGCAGAAAGTTTTCCATAAATACGATTTATTCATACTATAAAGAAAAGCCCAGCAAATTTTAAACCAACTTCACATACATTAAAAAGAGACCGTCTGCAATGTTTAATGAGAGATTCTCGGTGGGATATAGCTGGCAGAGCTACCGATTCTAAGAATATCAATACTATTTACAATTCTATTACTGCGTCTCCTACTTAAAACGCAAGTAAGTTAACATGCTTGCCTGTTCTGTGTGACAAACATTTGGACTTAGTGGCGCTGAAATTGGAGCGACCTGCTAATTAATCCAGGGATACATAGTAAAATCTGTGTTCATGTAAAGCGGCAGTCATTAAGCTTTCCAATTTCAATCAGAGAGGTCGATCTATCCTACACATTTAATATCTATACGCCAGTTACAATGCCGATGTCAAAAAAAAAAAAAAAAAAAAAAACCCGACGGTACAGGAGGGCGTCACAGGAACAAACCGAACAAGATAGCCTTCTTGGATCTGTTCGCGAACTAAGCTGTGAACTTCCGCCCAGGTTTGACGTCACCGCGTTTCGCTTTAAAACCAGGTTGTCGCTCTTGCATGACGGATCGCTGAAGAAAGGTTTCCGTACTTCAAAGGCACTTTTATGCATGTAATGGGATAATAACTAATTGCCAACCTCACCAAATGTTCAGGGACGATGTTTACTCCATATTGTACAAATGCCAGATCAACTTGGAGAAGACGGTATTGTTTTAGAGTCAAATGATGAACGTAAAAACCTTTTGGATCTCGCATCCTCCGAAAGCATGATGATGATGATGATGATGATGATGATGATGATGATGATAATAATTTATTTACACCCCCATAATTCGGGAATATAAATATACACAAAATAGAGAGCAGCGCACATTCACAACAACCACTCATATAAGTAACAACATCGGAGTACATCGAATCAAAGTGATATATGACACACTTTGTTCTACATTAATCTTATTGTGGTAGGCGGTGGTGTTGCACTTGATGTATCCAAATCCTCACACGTCACTCGACGACTGGATCTCGAGTGACCTGATCTGAAGATTTTATGGTGTGAAATTAGCCTTAGCAACACTACATTTTTATTTACTGTCATTTATAGGCCACCCAATTCCACGGTTTCTTCATGGAGTAATTTTCAGGAAAGTTTGCACCTGGCGACAGGCACTGGTATTCATAATATTGTCTGCACGGGAGATTTAAATTGCGATTTTCAAACGCCATCAGGCCATAAGTTTGATCACTTTGCCAGTACCCGTCTACTTACAGCACAGACAAATGAGCCCAAACTCATATCCAACCATTCAGCTACATGTTTAGATCAGATCCTATCTAACATTCCCGACTATGTACGCGAGAGGTATGTGCTCCCTCCAATTTAAAACTGTGACCATAGTGTTGTAGGTGCTAATCTACTATTCCGGAAAAAGAGAGATCACACGTACAAAAGACGTATTTGTGACTATGGTAAAGCAGACTTTGAGGTTTTCAGAGCATACCTTCGAAGTGTGGACTGAAATTCATGTTTTGTTTCTTCAGATATTGATTTGTGTTGTGATTCCTGGTCGATGTTGTTCACGGAAACTGCTGAACAATCAATCCAAAACAAAAATATTGAAGTCAGATCACATGACTTACAATAGTACAACTCCTGCTTACGTTCACCTAAATGTCAGATTAAAAGAAAATTCGAAAGTGCTTAACGTCATTACCCATGCATGGACCTCTCTCTGTCAAGTTTGAAACCACAATCAACAACAGCTTAAAAGTGCTTAAGATGAGCACATGTTAAGCTTCGTGAGGGCCTCAACAACCCTTCGAAGAAACCAAAAGCGCACAGTTTAATATTTTTGAACCGAAATCAATCTTCAACTGTTCCCTCTCCCATGGATGATGGTAAACACATTTCTGATTCCTTGTCCAAAGCTGAAGTTGTTTATTCCTACTTTCTAGAACAATGTAACGTTCATTCTGCAACGCCCACTTTACCCAAACATACTGATCCTGCTGTATCTACTCTTGACTCACTCACTGTAATAGAGACATAAGTTCTTGGGGGTGCTGGTAAGTCTTGACACAACTAAAGCTTCTGGTCCTGATGGTATTAGTGCAAACCTGCTTAAAGAAGCTGCACCTGTTACCCCCCCCCCCCTCACTTGCCAGATTATTTAACTTATTACTTTATGATAAGCAATTCCCTTCAGCCTGAAAAGGAGCAAACGTTTCTCCACTTTATGAAAAAAAGGCCAAAATTCATGCAATAACTACAGGCCTGTGTCTCTACTCAGCTGTGTTGGCAAAATGCTTGAAAAGATAGTTTTTAAACATGTATTTAACTTTTTTCGGGACAACATTGCTGGCGTTGCTCATCAATCTGGTTTCATGCCGGGCGGCTGGACGGTACATCAGTTGCTGCTTCTCTATCATGAATTGTGTTCAACCTTGAATCAACAAAAGAAAATACGAATGTTTTTCCTGGACATTAGTAAAGCGTTTCACAAGGTTTGGGTTTCTGGACTTTTGTACAAATTAAAGAGCAGGTATAAAGGGAGATTTTAACGATTGGTTTTCGGTTTATCTAAAGAATCGTTACCAAAGCGTAGTTATTCAAGGCCAATCCTCCAGTTGGGGTAAAATTTGTGCTGGATTTCCTCAAGGTTCCGTGCTTGGGCCTCTTATGTTTCCTATTTATGTCAACGGTATTGTGGGACTTGTTCGTTGTACTGAGATTTCCTTGTATACTCCTTTCACACCTGCATGTTCTCTTGAAGAAAATATTGTGATTTTTCACCAGTTCAAGAGTTTATTTCCGAAACTGGCCGCTTCATACCAGCAGGCATAGGTTAAATTAATGGTAAAACGAACACATATCGGGCTTTGCTGCATTGTTAATTTATTATACACATTTGCAGACCTAATATCACATGAAATTACATTACCGCACTATCTGTTACGTCATTGTGTTTGTCATCTTATTATTTGTCTAATGCGTCTAGTTCTGTCAAGTGTTTGTTGTCTTTTTTTTCTCGAAAGTGGGATTCAAATAGGTATCTGCCCTTTTTTTACCCCTCGGCCCAAAAGGCAGAAGGGGTAGTGTCGTCACCGTCCGTCCGTCCGTCCATGGCTTGTTAACGCCATATCTCCAAAAATACTCACTTTACAGAGACCATTTTTTTTCACAGGGAGTCATTGAGGTGCTTTACGTGCCTATCGAAAAGTAGGTCACTAGGTCTTATTTTTAGGTCACAGTACTACATTAAAAAAAGGCGTTAACGCAATATCTAAAAAGATATTAAATGTAGCTTCATCAATTATTTATGACAGTTGGTCGTAAAAATACCCCAGAAGCCCATTGAAAACTAGGCCACTGGGTCAGATATTTAGGTCACAGTGCTGCATTGAAGCAAAACGGCCATACCATGACATCTTCAAATATTAAATTTCTCATTGTGGCTGTACCAATTGTTTATAACAGTTGGTCCTAAGGATTTCTGAGATACCTAGTGAAAATTAGATCACTGGGTCACATATTTAGGTCACATTGCCGCATAGAAGAAAAATGGCCTTGCCACGCCATTTCTCTAAAAAATACTCACTTTATGGAGGCCAAATTTTTATCACAGAGGGCCATTGAGGTGCTTCAGGTGTTCCACGAAAATAGGTCAGTAGGTCACATATTTAGGTCACAGTGCTACATTGAAGTAAAAACGCGGTTAACACAATATCTAAATATTGAATGCAGCTTCATCAATTATTTATGACAGTTGGTCCTGAGGATGCCTCAGGTGCCTATTGAAAACTATGTCACTGGGTCACATATTTAGGTCAAGTGTTGCATTGAAGAAAAACGGCCATACCATGATATCTTCATGGATTAAATTACTCATTGTAGCTGAACCAATTATTTATGACAGTTGTTACTAAGGATGCCTAAGATATCTAGTGAAAACTAGGTCACTGGGTCACATATTTAGGTCAGAGTGCTGCATTGAAGAAAAAGGCCTTGCTTCCATATCTCTGCTCATTGCGTTTGCACCAAAGCTTTGTCATTAGGTCAAACAGAAGTAACCTTGACCTACGAGAGGGGTATTGTTATACTGACCTTGAAATGACCTTTGACCTTGAGATGACCTCTACCTAAAATGAACCTTGACCTCAAAAATGACATTTTGCCCTAAAGTTGACCTTTGACATTGGTATGACCTTTCACCTTGACATGACCTTGACATTTGAGATGACCTTTTACCTTGCTATGATCCAACTCCTATACCCTTGGAACCACATCTATTATACTATATAAGATAATGAAGATTTTAAACTTTAATTGGCCCTCATTTGTATAATTTTGAAAAGCATGACCTGCCATTACGAAAAGGCCATACTTCATCTATAGAAGTGTAATTGTGCGAAGTTTAAGGTTTCTACGTGTTATACTTTTCAAATGAATGTCGGACAAATTTGCATGTAAAGTGAGAAAGAAAGAAAGAAAGAAAGAAAGAAAGCAAGAAAAAAGGAAGAAAGAAAGAAAGAAAGAAAGAAAGAAAGAAAGAAAGAAAGAAAGAAAGAAAGAAAGAAAGAAAGAAAGAAAGAAAGAAAAAACAACAAAGAAACAAAGAAAAAAGAATTCCTAAAAAACAAAATGTGTTTGTTGGCACACAGACATAGTAAGCGTGAAAAAAAAAACATTGTGGTATGCGGATACGGTGAACAGGTGAAGCTGGGTTGCAATTGTGTAAATTGATATGGCCAATATTTAGTTTTATATGTCACCATGACTGGCACACGGAAGTGCAACAAAAACAATGTTGAAACAAACTGATTTAAGGAAATTTGAGAGTCGACTCGGAAGGAGCAATATCCCTGGTATTTTTCCTCACACTGTTCTGGTTTATGTCAATGGCACTATCAACATCAAACCAAATATGAATTTATTTTGGGAAGACGCAAACTTCTCATACATTAAAGTGAATCCAGCACAGTCTTGCATAAGGTTGAATATAAATCTCAATACTTAAATATGTGGGGGCGTACAACGAGAGTTGTTGTTGTTGTTGTTGTTGTTGTTGTTGTTGTTGTTGTTGCTGTTGTTGTTGTTGTTGTTGTTAATGTACTTTATTTGTTGAGAAATGATTTATAAAAAAACCTATGGCTAATACACATTCTTCTCGAATAAACTCAAATTCATTACTCACTGATACTTCAGACTGCAAATAAAAAAATCATAAAGTAAAAGGTAAAATGAGAACATACTCATACAATTATTTTATAAAGTACAACAGAACAATTTACATACCATGCCGAAGCACAGGGTGAAAAAATACTATTACTTGTTAAATTCAAACAAATATAAAACTGTAACAAAATAATATATGCGATTGAATAAAGTATGCGACCGCAAATAATAAGGAAATCAAGTGAAATCAAACCAAATAAATAATTGTAATATAGTAATTTATAAGAACCATTCGTAGATATAAAATACAAACAAGGTCATGTTGGTATAATGTCAAGTGTGTGTTCAACACATCAAAATCATGGTACATGATTATAAGACATATCATGTGAACATGCGTACATCGTACTTAAAACGCTAAAAATATATACACAAAATGCGAATACAAGAACTACTCATGTTATATCAATCCAAACTAAACGGGAAAGTCAAGTTGGAAACTTTTCATCTGTATCGTGATTTCTCATAAGCTTTTTAAACCTCGAGGTCTTAACATCTTAAATCCCTGTCGTATCCATAATGTTACAATTTGCATCGTATGGAGTAGCATGGGCACCAAACAAAAGTAAGTCCACCCTCTGGGTCAATGATCAGCTCTCAAACAAGATATCTGTCAGTGAGAATGTCTTTCACCATTGTCATTGTCAAATAAAATGTCGGACAAATTTGCGTGTAAAGAAAGAAAGAAAGAAAGAATATAATTATGCAACACAACATGAACTTTCGGCATAGAGAGGCCAGCTATATTTCTTTTAATGCAGGTTACAAATTTCGAGTGAGGGGTCAACAATATCGGGTGGGGGAGAAATATTACAAGGAGTTTCCTCTAATTTGTATGCAAAATTTCATAAAGGATTTTAATTTAAAGTGTAATTATGTGTCTTGTGATTTCATAATGAATTTGAATTTATCAAGGTCTGAATATTTATCAAGTCAACGAAAAGATCCTTTATTGATTGGAATAGAATCAGCCTAAGTAAGCAAACTAATCGACAGTTTATTAAGAAATAAATTTCGTTCTCGAGACTATTACATATGTTACAGATTCTTTCTTCCGAACGTAATTTTGTGGGTGTTTTGGGTCTTCCTTTTTCAATCCCTGAATTATGGGCACTTATACGCAACCTTGTAATAGTTTCCCGGATTTTTCCTCACTTCAGGGTCCTTTGTGATTTTTAAATAATATTTACATTTAAAATCATTTTAAAATAGGACGTAAGTTCTGAATTGTTCATCTTGTGTATCGTTAGTGTTCATTTCTGAATTCCATTGTCTACGAAACTTGTCACTCTTGCATGTGTAATGTCTGTTGTCTCTGTCTCAAGCCTATTATTGCTAAGCACACTCTGCCGGTTTAATCGCCTCTTCTTCTAGCGTTTTTCAAATGAAGAAGTTTCTTTTTTCTGTTTGCTTGGTAGCACAACGTTGTCAATCAGAGCGTCAATAACACACTAATTATCACCGTCTCTTTCGCTGTCAGTCACAGAAACATTGCCATCAGATTGCTCAATACTCTGCGACTCGCTATCATCAGCGTCCCTGGGCTCCTTGAGGGTAACGTTTAGAGCAAGCACAGCGTGGGCGTGGCCAGCAGAGAACAAGTCCACACTCATTTCAGAGTCGTGTAAATCAATCAGAAAAAAATACATTTCTGCCCAAAGAATCCGTTAAGTGGCGAATGTTGGATTGTAATTTTTTGTCACGGTCTACCAAAGTTCTAAAATACTTTAAGGCAGTCTCTCTCTCTCTCTCTTTCTCTCTCTCTCTCTCTCTCTCTCTCTCTCTCTCTCTCTCTCTCTCTCTCTCTCTCTCTCTCTCTCTCTCTCTCTCTCTCTCTAAGTGATATTGAAATCATTTGAAACGTTGTGTTATTTCGGGGTGCTGCAAGTTCATAGAACACCTTGCTGGTGATATGGATACCCGTAAAGCCTCGCTTGATGCCTAACCATCACCTTTCACAAGAGTAACTATGTAGATCAAGGGCATGGTGGTAGCCTTTAGGTTCAACCCACCGGAAATGGTTGTATCAGAACGGGTATCAGAACAAGTGCAGTAACCTATCCTAGCTACTTTTCATAGTTAGATAATTATGGTGAGATTCATGTAGAACCCCCCCCCCCCCCTTTTTTTTTTTTTTTCGTCAGTAACCCTGTGTAACTGTACATGTCAATAAATACTCGTATTCAAATGTGGGCGGTCTTCATATATCATCACTTCCCACAAAAAAAATCCCGACATCTAATTTTCTATAATAGACAAATAATGATACACTTAAAGAATAATTAATTGTTGTTATTTCTTTTGTTTCATAAATACGAGCAAATATGCGGTTGGTGTGGCCCAAAATCACTATTGTTTGATGCATTAAGAGTGTATTGCTGGACAAATCTGTAATTTTTGTGATTTTTTTTCATGAATCTGAAATGAGTGTTTGGACATATCCATGGGCTCCACAGGGGTCAACTGTTGATCGGACTCGGCGGGGGGGGGGGGGGGGGGACATCAGGGATCGAGATGACGTGGGCGTTGGGTGCATTCAGCAATTTGATATGGTTTTCAGACAATGTGACCCTATCTCTCAGTGCAAGAACCATTGATAATTAATGCAAGTACGTACCTGTTTGACTAGTTTCACATGAAAAACATGAAAAATCAAAGTTTGGGCACTCACTCAGATTTTTCCAGCGTCTCCAGGTATTACACAATGGACATCACACAACAGCACACGGAATTTATGGCTGGAAAGTGTGCAAAATCTTGAAAATTCAGGAACACTCGTGCAGACTGACCAGTATATATCACGTTATGCATCATTATATTATAGATGAACTTTACCTACGAATGGTTGTTCCAAGAAAACGGCTGGGCTAAATTCAATCTGGTAAACCACTTTTGATTTTGTCGTATCTGAACCTCTGAAAGCTTCAGTGATTTTTAAAATTTTGCCTTGTTCTTTTGCCATGAAAGGAAGCAAATGGATATCATGGAAATGAATATGCAAATCGAAATGTCAAACTCTAAGGATAGATGACAGAAAAATTAAGCCAAATTGAAAAAAATAGATAAATAAATAAAATAAATAAACAAATAAAATCAAAACAAAATCACACGATCGTTCTTGTTGCCAATATGTCAGGATTAAGATGCAAGTGTAACTGTGATTTTGTCACAAATAATTAGCACCTTTTTCGTTTTTTATGGGTCGACAGTTTGCGGTAAACTTTCGCTTGTTTATACTACAATTTACATCAAAGACACCAGAAATACGAGTATTTAAATTCTTTTGAGCAGGATGATTACATACATATATGATTTCCTATCCCGGTACCAACACATTTTGAGCTATGATCGATTAAAGTGAATTTTATGTCCTAATTTTCCTTAAATGCAAACCCTGTTTTGACATTTCTTCCCATTGTGGGAAGGGATGAATTGCACAGCCACCGAAAAAGTCTTACCATTTAATGTTTTATTTGACATAAGCGAAGACAGCATATCCTAGTGATGCACATATAATGTTATTGACTTCAAATGACAGATCATTTCCTGTTGTATTTCTGCTATATCACAAATATGTACAAGTCTGCCATTGATTCTCCTATTTTGCATTATTCGATTTCACTGATAGGGCCACACAAACATTGTTCAGAAATGCTAGGTTTAATGGCACCTTAGTGCTCAGCTCTGGGCAAAATTGATTATGGACAAATTTAGGGTGCGAAATAGTTGGAATAGCATATCTATGCATAATAGATTGATTGAAAGATATACATTCAAGATTTAAATTGGTTAAGTTCTCCTAATACGTATAAAATTCTACCTTTGTGCACGGTCCACTGGATGTTCCTGTGGCACAATCCTCGCAGTTAAACTGGGGTTCATTGGATACGCCCACAGCACAAACCTAACTTTTGAAGTTGAAATGACTCCTCTATCTATAATAGGTTTGCAGATATTCAAAATTTAAATTTCCAATGGTCCCAATTTGCACACACCTCTTTGTAAAAAGACCAGACTCCTTGTATGGAGGTATAATCGCGCCAAGTTTCGAGATCCTACGTATAGTAGTCTTCATACAAAATGTCGCACAACTCTGCTGGTAAAGAGAGAAAGATAGAGAGAGAGAGAGAGAGAGAGAGAGAGAGAGAGAGAGAGAGAAAGAAAGAAAGAAAGAAAGAAAGAAAGAAAGAAAGAAAGAAAGAAAGAAAGAAAGAATGTCTGTGTTGGCACACAGGCATGACGAATAAGGGAGAAGACCATCTGGCAGTGGCATATCCAGATGCGTGTCTGATTGACAGACCTACCACAGAAAGTGCATGTGCTGATCAACTTTTGTTGCCAACATATTTTGTCACATCATTTGTGGCGTCTTAGGTTTCAACAGAATCTGAAAGTGATATTCAGTTTGACACTTGTGACGTTCTATGAGTGACAAATGTATTTGTCCTTGTTTAGGACATGGTCACTTGGTACTCAAGTGCTGAAGTATTGTATTATGAATATATATTTATTTAACCTTGATTGCCGTGTAACCACTCAATATAACAACTCTGGAGGCTTTTCAGACATACAAGACACACATACATACAAAACACACACAGAGCAGACATAGGTCCAGATGATAATAAATATAATAAATCCCAATTCAATACAATTGTGATGCAGTTTCCACATTCATCAAGCACTCAATTCAAGTAACAACCAACCAAGGGTCCCCTTGAGAGGATAAGTTCAGTGCAAGGTTAACGCGCGTTCGTGCAACAAAAGTTTCAGTCATGAATACCGTGATACACAGACCATCTCAAGGCAGCACCCTCACGCTTCCGCCTAAAATATTAGCTCTTTAAGTGCTAAAATTTTGGACTGAGTCAACAGCTTTTCTCTGGAACTATAGGCAAGCTGGTATTTTAATGAAAGATCCTTTGACGTGGAATACGAATCTGAGATCCTAATAATAATTCAGACTACTTTTATTTCAGTATATCGACTTTAGACGTGATGGTCAGTGAAAGAGTTCATTTTAGACATTTTGTTACCGTGATCCCAGGAGTCTCAATTCAAACCATTTGGAGTTACACAATAAATGTTTTTACGGTGCTGAATAACCTTCCCTTGTAAGAATTATCCAAGTCGGGGCTTCCTTCCAGTAACATTTAAAAGTAAAACGAAGTGAATTTACAGTACGTTGAGATCATGTTAAGCATAAACTGATGAGAAAAGTACTACTGGAACTGATCATTCATAAAATATTAAATCCATAAAGAAACATATATTTTTTTGTATCTTCTCAAATTGATGAATACATGTTCCATAATACCGCACTTGTACTGGATAAAATACAGTGAACTGGGCCCTGTTGATTATGCCATTCATGTGGACCTTAATTAATCCAATTTGCTGTTTCCAGACACGGCCATTCCGTGGTCACAACACAAACTGGAACACTTACAAACATTATGATAGCTGAAATAAGCATAAATTCCTTCTGCAGACAAAGGGCTAACATTTGAATTAACTGTGTCGTAGTCCAGTTCATTGTCTTATCAGTCTCTTTATACAGCTTTAGACGGGTCGCGTGGAAATTATGAAGGCTGTTCTACCAGAGGTGAGTGCGTAGGTGTCGCTACGGAAATGTTTCGAGTCGGGACTTTCAGGTTGGCGGTACATGGAAACAAAGAACATGGGTCATTTTCCTTCAAAGTTGCCTAATTTTAACCGAAGTCAAAGTGCAAAGTCTCCAAATTGGGAGACTCTTGCCGAAATCGGGAGAGGTGACAGGTATGTGATTGAGCCTCCTGTCAGAAAGGATAATCCCAAAATATGAGCTGATTTACTCGTGGAAAGGCGCGATGAAGACTGAGAAGAGTAGGGTTAAAGTGGGGGTAATGTTAGCTCCCGGGACCACAATAGAAACAATTTTCCTAAACACTTTAAGGCGAAATATACCACATTTCGGCCAGGCAAAAAAAGAAAAAAAAGTTTTTCATTTGTTTCAGTTGGATGTCTACCAGAAAAAGCGGGACCTGGGATTATGTTGACGCTAAACAAGCCAGAATATAAACAAGAATGACCTGATTGCAGATAAATTAAGTTTACAGCTATGAAACAGAGCCAGAATATAAACAAGAATGACCTGATTGCGGACAAATTAAGTTCACAGCTATGAAACAGAACACAACCACAAACTCCAGTCTAGGTCTAATCATAAAAGTGTACAATCTTGTCAAGATTTTTGATACAGTTTAAATTTAAATCTGTACTACAGAAAAATTCTTTCCCTGCCTTATTGGCAATACGAGCAATATCTAATATATTCATGGCAGATTATAGCTAGGAACAATTCAAAGATGAGTATTATTAGCCTATTCTGGTATTTCCACGCCATTTATAAACATAGGATTATGTTTCATTTTAGTGCGTCTGTACGAGGATATGACTTTTAATGCGTCAGAGGTTATTCTCCGTGTAACTGCGTTATATGCCATCCCATGTCATCAATATATTTTAAAACTGTTCACTATAGTACAGCGTTAATTTTATCAGCCCATGCCTGTGACAAAAACCTCACACCACCATTGTGAAGAACAGGCATTGGGTAGTTCTCATTTCAATTCAAAGATGGCGCTGCAGTTCACTTGTACATTGCTGCATGGCAAAGGTCATTTTGGGTTTCCATTCCTATGGGCAATACTGTTTACCATCTTCAGATTTGATGGTGCCTCTATGTTTGTGATTACTAAATCATCAGGGTCTCAGACTGTAACATAAACACAAATTGTAAGAGATTCCAAAAGCAAGAATTCTAATTATTTCTTGAAACCGGGTTATATTATATTGGTGATATTGCTCCTATCGATTAAATGTTGCTTTGTGATTACAATGTTCGACTTTATGGTGTATTTTTGTCAAATGATATTCCAAAAATACTACTGGCCCCCAAATAATGTTCTAAATATTGTGCCCTAAAATTTAAATAGAATTTCAGCAAACAACAAACTTGATAAACTGGAGTCAATTTGTCTGCATCAGAATGTAGATATAGTACCCATAAACCTGACGAAGCTCAGCCATTCAATAGCAAATGCCGAAAAGGAAATCAAGGGACTTCAACCACCCTTTAGAAGGCATCGAAACCGTTTTGATGGTAACGTGGACATAATTTTTTCTGATTGATTAACTTGTAAACTGTTACAACAACTTTTGATTGCTCAGACTAGCGTTAATAAACGCAAAATACTTGTAGCTGCTTTCTATAAAACCACCTGGACAAACTCTAAACGAAAGCAGAACCTCCCTGGACTTATTTTGGACACTGTGACAAAGGTGATCATTGAAGCACCTAAAACAATTTGTATTATGGGGGATTTCAAAATGCCTGCTGTAAACTGGATAGATGGAAGGGGCGCATCCATTCCTAACTTGGAATTTTAAACACCGTTAACAGACGTAACCTGCTCCAGTTGGTATCAAAATCCACGTGGGTTCAGGCACTTCTAGGCCTTGTTTTTGTGTAAAAGGACTGCATTTATCTTATTGAAAACCTGCTGGCTTTATCCACCTATAACCACGGATGTATTCTGCTATCGTCGTTCAACTTGGTACAGTGAAGGCATTCAAAAAAGTTATTTGGGACTGCTCTAGGGTCAACCAGGATAAAGTTAGTGTCTTACTTTCGCCTGCAATGTCGGATGCTATGTTCTATGATGATGGCGTAAATAATATTTGTAAAACATTCACCAAATTCCTAAATGATGCTTCAACTAACAGTATTCCTCACAAGGAGGTCCCGATAAGACCTTACAACAAGCCATTTATGACTTACACTCTAAGACATCACATGCCTATAAGAGACCGGGCCTACACAAGGGCAAAAAGATCAGGCGTACCTGATCACTGAGATTACTACCTCCGGTTAAAAAAGATGTTTTGGCAATGGTCAGCAAATCCAAAAATAGAAAATGTGGCTAAAGTAACTGATATACTGACACATAAAACAACCAAAAACACAGGAAATGGTGGCAGACTCTGAAAACAGTGTGTGGGTGGAGCCTATACCCTCCATCATTAGTAATATGCCGTAAGCATATTAATTTCCCGCCACAAAGCGACGGTTTTGACACCAGGCGATCACGGGGGACGTGCGGGTCACATCGCTGTCACAGACAGGGCCATATGTTCATTTCTCACAAAATTAGCGATTTTTTTGTTGTTGAGAAATTTAAGTTTGCAAATGTCTAACTGATATTCATCTAGTATTTCCTGAGCCATACAAAAGAAAAAACTCCATCTGTCTTTGATAAATATTTCTTATTTCCAAAATATCAGTAATATCCCGCTTCTCCTCCCCCCCCCTCCCCCAGGTACCGATCCGTATCTCGCCTTATTCCACCAATCAAGGCTAGGCAATCAGGGGTGCAGTTGTGGCGGGAAATTTATATGCATATCTCCTATAGCACAGCTTTAGTAAATCTCCCCGATAAAGCAAATTAATTCAATAATTATTTTGCTTCCCAATGCGTAACTGATGGCTTGTCTGCAGAGTTGTTTGATCTGAGGCTAAGGACTGATCAAGATATTGGTAATATGTAACTCATGGAGGGAGAGATTTATGACGTCTTGAACAATTTTAAAATACACAAAACGGATGGTCCGGACGGACTCCCCCATTAAAGACTGCGTTTGTTTGTTCAATGTATCTTCATTCCTCTCACCAAACTCGTTAACTTGTATTTGATAACTTTGGACCTATCCCAGTCCCTGGAAAGAAGGTAATATGGGTGCTATTTGGCTCAGAATGATATCGCGGTCTTCTTCGTAAATTAAAAAAAAGGCATTTGTGACCCATTACTTTCTTAGAATAAATCA
This sequence comes from Hermodice carunculata, assembly GCA_964020975.1. Taxonomy (NCBI): domain Eukaryota; kingdom Metazoa; phylum Annelida; class Polychaeta; order Eunicida; family Amphinomidae; genus Hermodice; species Hermodice carunculata. The sequence continues at coordinate 96,323,434 of OZ026616.1, read as the reverse complement.
TATCCTAGTAATCATAAACAAAGGGTTGTGTTATACGGTACATCGTTTGACTAGGCACCAGTTGAGTCTGATGGGCCTCAAGGAAGCGTGCTTGGATCCCTTTTGTTTCTTATTTTCATAAATGGTTTAGTAGAGGATTTAACCTATAAAACATATATTTTTTGCTGACGATACATCACTCTTCGAGACAGTTTACACAACAGATGAAACTACCGTTATATTAAATGAAAATTTAGCTATTGTTCAAAAGTAGGGAAGAAATTGAAAGGTTGATTTCAACCCAACTAAAACAGCATAATTGACAGTACCTCTTAAAAGAAATCAACCAGTTTTCCTCCCACTAATCTTTATGAAAGAACATGTTAAACGTGTTTGTGAACATAAGCACTTAGGAGTCATTTTGTCAGATAATATTTCATGGAATAGTCATATTAATCACAGTCATATTAATCCCATATCAACCAAAGTTACGTCACATCTGGGTCGTATTAAATATTTTTCACCTTTGTGACGTATAAATGCATTGGGAATTATCTACACATCATTCATAAGACCTTTCTTGGAATATGCTTCCCCTGTCATCAGTAAATGCTCACTGAGATGTAATAAAATGCTGGCTTCAGTTCAGTATAATGCAGCGTTATACGTTTCTGGAGCCATGAAAACATTTAGTTAGATCAAGGATGTTAATCTGTATTGAGTTGGGCGAATCTTGCAGACAGGCGGAAATGTCTAAATGTGGTAACTTATTATAAAATAGTCAAAGGTCTGTGTCCTGCCCATTTGAGTGAATTGTTAACAAGGGTCTATAAGGACACAGCCAGTTATGATCTGCGGCATGCCAATGATCGCATTACTGTAAATTGTCGCACATCAATCTTTGCTAACTCGTTTATTACGTCCACATGTGAGCTTTAGAACACATTACCAGTTACAGTACTTGATGCTCCTTCGATTAACGGTTTCAAAAAGTCTGCATAACTTCTATTTTGTCCTTTCATTTTTTTTTTTTTTACGTTTAAGGCATGGGTCCCCGAATAATTGTTATACTGTTAAATCGTTTGCAAGTCTGCTTTAGCTCACTCAGCTGAATGCCCATCTTTTTTTCCCAGAAGCGTCTGTAGCTCCCCTGAATGTACTTGTGGTTCCTGGTCCGAAACCGAAACGTTTAATTATTTTTTTTACCGCAGTGTCCCCTTTATGACGATATTAAACATGAGGCCTTGACAATGGCGAAAGTATTTTCACTGATAATACAGATATCTTGTTTGACAGCTGATCATTGACCCAGAAGGTGGACTTACTTTTGTTTGGTGCCCCGTCTTCTCTATACGATGCAAACTGTAACATTATGAATACGACAGGGATTTACAATGTTAAGACCTCAAGGTTTAGAAAGCTTATGAGAAATCACTATACAAATGAAATGTTTCCAACTTGATTTTCCCGTTTAGTTTGGATTGATATAACATGCATAGTTCTTGTTTTCATATTTTTGTGTATATATTTTTAGTGTTTTAAGTACGATGTACTGATGTTCACATGATATGTCTTATAATCATGTATCATGATTTTGATGTGTTGAACACACGCTTGGCATTATATCTACATGGCCTCGTTTGTGTTTTAAATGTAGGAATGTTTATTATAAGTTACTATATTAAATTTATTTACTTGGTTTGATTTCACCTGATTTTCTTATTATTTGGGATCGTATACCTTATTCAATCGCATGGGTTATTTTGTTACACTTATATATTTGTTTGAATTTAACAAGTATTAGTATTTTTTCCCCCTGTGCTTCGGCATGGTATGTATGCAGGACCAAACTGTTCTGTTGAACTGCATATTGTATGTGTATGTTCTCATTTTATCTTTTACTGTATGATTTTTTTTATTTGCAGTCTGAAGTACCAGTGATTAGTGAACTTGTGTTTACTCGAGAAGAATGTATATTAGCCATAGGCTATTTTATATATCATTTCAAAACAATTAAAGTACATCATCAACAACAACAACAACAACAACAACAACAACAACAACAACAACAACTGTCGTTGTACGCCCACACATACTTACAGTTTTGAGATTTATATTCAACCTTATGCAAGACTGTGTTGGATTCCCTTTAATATATGAGAAGCTTGCGTCTTCCCAAAATAAATTCATATCTCGTTTGATGTTGATAGTGCCATTGACATAAACCAGAAAAATATGAGGAAAAATACCAGAGATATTGCTTCTTCCGAGTCGACTCTCAAATTCCCCTATATCAGCTTGTTTCAACATTGTATTTGTTGCACTTCCGCGTACCAGTCATGGTGACATATAAAACTAAATAATGGCCATATCAATTTACACAATTGCAACCTGGCTTCACCTGTTGGCCGTATCCGCATTCCACATAGTGTTTTTTCACTCTTATTTCTTCGGTTTTTGTCCTTCTTTTTTAGTGAAAAGCAAAGAGTAGTTATCATGTTTTCGTTACATAATCAGTATGTTGTGTTATATTCCTGGTTTACTTTGCTGGTTTGATAGACAATAGGGGTTGTATTTTATTTCACATGATGTGAGCAAATCAATGAAAGAATTGTGTTTGATCAGTGGTCAATTGAACATATTTCATTGCTCCTTTCAAAGAACTACACAATACTTGCATGATTTTATATTTCCTGGGTGCCGACAATTCCAAACATGAAAAAAGGCTAATATGATTTAAACATACAGAACTACCGTATTTGAAAACAAATGGGACATTGCACGAACATTTTGTAAATAGTATGACCATTTTTTGCTCTGTTTTCAGATACATATAGCCAAAAAAACCCAAAAAACATATATATCAAGGATGGTAAAACATACAAATGTCGAAAGAGTCATTAACTTCTATGATACCAAGGTTATGAGCCATGCTGGGAAACATTTCCCCGGCTTTTGCGTTAAACTTACCCTTCATTTTTAGCGGGTGGCAAATTATCGGGATTTTCTCCTGCTGTGATCTACTGTTGTCCCTGTGAAGCCTCAAGGAGTGCATATCTAGTATTCAGCTTGCCCTCTGCTAATGCAGATACTGCTAGACTGTGATTGGTTCAATTTATATCACCTTGCTAGCCTATATGGCACATGTGTCAACAATAATATGAACTCCGATCGTAACCACCTGACGGGAGATCAGATAAGACCAAAACTGGATTTGAGGTGAAATCTGGCATTTTTCCTTTGACTGAAAAATTGGAGAGGTTTCAGGCGGCTGATTAAGTGAAATTATTTTGGGGCATGGAACCATAGCAAATCAAAACCATATTGATGCAATTTGTAATTGGGCTGTATCCATTGTTCACGCGAGTGTTCTAAATCACAATCATATAAAGTACAACTACAGCGCGTTATGTTCATTATACGTGCAGTCGTCCTGAATTGAAATCATTGTCTTCATCGCTGGCGGACATACCTTAACGTGCTGGCAAAGTTAATCTAAGTTATCGTGTTTACAAAATATGCTTGGCTAAGGAAAATAACTTAAAGATTCTTTGCTGGTCATACAGTTATGGATATAGAAAAATTAAGTTCAAAGAAGATTGTAAAACAAAACAAAAACAAAAACAAAAACAAAACAAACAAAAACAAAAAACAAAAACAAACAAAAATAAAAAAAAAAAAAAAAAAAACAAAAAAAAACCAAAAAAAAAACAACAACAACAAAAAAACAAAAAAAAAAAAACAAAAAAAAAACTCACACACTCACACAAAACCGGATGTGGTTCTGCGCTAATAATCCGGCTGCATTAATACTACTGAAGGAAACCAGCAAATGCTTCAGAGGTCTATAGTTGTAATATTCATTGATGAAGGGCAGTACCAACTTGAAAAGTGCTTTTCTGGAAAAAAGCAAGGGCGTCAGAAAATGCATCTAGTGCAGAAAAGAGGAAATTTAGTCACACATACCATTGTCTGTACACTACTTTCCATTTGGCCTGGCATTTTAGTGTGTGTGTATGTTTGCTTTTTTGTTTTGGTTTTTTTTTTTGTTTGTTTTCTTTTTTGTTTTTTGTTTTTTTGTTTTGTTTTTGTTTCTGTTTTGTTTTTGTTTTGTGACGCCACACCCTTTGGTATCACTTATTCATTTATCAATTGAATGTTATGGAATGTGCTGTATTCCAAAACGAGAGTATAGTATTTCATTTCTGTGCCTCACTCAATAAACGGATGTACTGTATATATGGCATGTGTTAATTTACGATACACGACTTTTAGTTATTGTTTGCTGTTCCTCTTTCCCGAGTGGGTTTACCACTCACTACGTGAACCTCCAACCCTGGCCAAAGAAGCTGCAACAGCAGTAATAAGACAGCAAGCAAAAAATGTTTCGTTGAGTTAACCTTATAAATCATGCCACCTCAAACCACGAACACAATAAGGCTTTTAAGAAAATTAAGAAAGCTTTTCTAGACCTGTAGTTAGACTGTATAAATCAATTGACCTTATGCACAAAGGAAAACTGTAACAGAATTAGGCTCTTCAGATAAAAAAGAAATCTGGCCAGACCGAAAGGATTATTGATAAAACAGAATTTCAAATGCCAACAAACAAACAAGAATTTTATGTGAGAAATTTCAGCTGATTCGAGTACACTTTTTTGCTGAAATCAATATACATAGTTATACAAACAACATAAGTCAGTACTGAAGACACCTTGTACATGAACATTACATGGTATAAACTATGAGAAAAGATAATGTACGATTTCAGCTGGGGGGGGGGGAGACCCCTTGGGGCTTATATTACCCCTAACGTAGAGAGCGCATTAGTTCATTACAATACAGGTAGGGTAATAAGTACAACATGCAACATGGCAAGACAATATGTACAAATGCAACAGGTCTATTAACAATTTCAAAAGTACAGAGTGAACATATTCCAATCAGTATTCCATATTATCAAGGAGGTGTTGTTGTATATATCATTAAACTTATATATTGATAAGGCTTTCTGAATGTAAACTTGTTTACCATTTCAGATAAAAAGTCCATAAGAGGTTATTGAAGCTTTTCTCAGAATGGTACGGTACTTACAACTATAGAAATTGTCACATTGTCTGGCACGGTAATCATGAATATTAATAATGTCGGTAACAAGAGTTCTTATCAAATTTGGAAACAGATGGTATTTAACTTTATGCATGAGTAGCCCGGTGAGACAAAAGCTAGACTATGGAATGAACCGGGTTTTAAATATATGAAATAATGCGATTGTATGAGTATCATAGTCAGAAAATGTTGTTATTATTCTAATAATCCTTTCCTGTAATTTACCTGCTATGTCTAAGGAACTTTTATATGTGGTAGCCAAAGTAGTATGAAAATAAGTAAATACATAGATACACCAGAGCATAATACAAATGAATAAGGATATGTGAACCGAAGCTAGATCAAGCCTTTTTTAATATACCAACTATTTAACTTAGTTTTTAGAAATGTATGACATGTGTTGTTTCCAACTTAGAGGTTCGTCATACCAAATACCCAGAAATTTTAACCCTTCAAAATTTTGTAATTCTGTACCGTTAATATCCACAGAAAGGTCACCGTATTTGCATTACTGTCTCGAGAACGGTGTATCATGCAGTTAGTTTTTTTTCTATATATAATGATAATCTCTTAATTTAGAACCCCTTCATAATTGCTTTTAACACAGTTGTTGTTTTTCGTTTTAGTGTAAACATATCTTCGTCACTTAGAAGAAAACTTATATTATCTGCAAATAACAAACAGAATATTTCTTGTGAAACGTAAGCTACGCCATTGATATATATCAAGAATAGCAAGGGTCCGAGTATGGACCCTTGAGGAACACTACATGTAGTCATTAAAATTTCCTAATTTGATTCACTTGTGGATAACTGTTGACACTACAGCACGAACTGATGAAAAATTGTCAACATATGGAGGCAAGAACGTGTTATGTTTGTAATGAGTGTAAACAACAAATCCAGGTGATGCACATGTATACATATAATTGATTGCTTATGACAGATCATTACCTGTTGTGTGTCTTGTCTAACATAATTATGTACAAGTCTGTTATCGTTGCTCCTAGTTTGCGTTATTTTAACTTCTCTGATGGGGCCACACACTGTTTAGAGATTCCAGTTTTTGTGTAGTCTGAAAGCTAAGCCTGAAAAAAAAAATGATAATAAACAAAGCTATGATGTCAAGGCGGAATGGCAGAGTCAGTTGCAGTAGTATTGAGGATAAATATTCCATAATTAGACTTTTAAATTCAAATACATAATTAATAGATATAAATCCGCTTCCACAACTTTGTTCTTTGTTCACTGGATGCGCCAACAGGATAAGCCTATGATTTGAACTTGGAATGACGCCTACACCAAAAATCTTTTTAAAGATATTCAACATATGTACTTTTCAAGTGCCCCTGATTAGCATAAATCAAAATTTTATATCATTTGTTTGTGGTTCATTGAAAAAGCAAATGCCAGGAATAGGACTTGAGATGGAATCTGTACCTATAATAGCTTTGGAGATTTTCAAAGTTTAAATTTTTCAATTGGTCCAACTTTGCGTAATTTTCAAAACTGTCACCCTCTTTATATAAAGCAAGATTTTATGTATGGAAGTTAATCATGACAACTGTGGAGTGCCTATGTATAATAGTCTTCAAATAAAAAAAGCTGATAGAGAAACAAAAAGGGAGAAAGAGAGAGAGGAACAGATGGAGAAAGAAAGAAGTGTTGCCACACAAACATTAAAAACACAGGGAGTTACAAAGCACAGGGAATTATTGTTATTAAAAGATTTGATTGAGACTATAAACATTTTTTTTGAAATTTCCTTGACACAATAAACTACAAATGAGGCTAATTCCAATCTGAACCACAGTTTAAAGTGACCACAATGGATTTTATGCACGGCCGCCATTTGAATAAATTATCGCCATATTGGGCAATTGCATAATGGACCTATCTGTAGTTCGCTATTTATCCATGTTACGTTTCTTGATTAAGTCACCTGTGGCCGAATATGTTCACATACAAAGTACGAAAAAGAGTGTTTCGGAAAACATAATAACAGGACTAAAATTGTATGTGTGTTTATGCATTACACATAACGATCTAATTTCGTGTGTGACTTTTAGCCTGTTGAAAATTAAATTGTATTACACTATTAATTTTTCTTTTATTTTACATGTATCTTACTTTCATAGCTGTTCTGTTAATATTTTGTAAAACATTAAAATGCATAGAGTCATCTGAGTAATACTTCAACTTGGGCTAAGAGTCTATTTTCTCACGTATGCGCTTTTATAAACAGTCCATGCCTGTGTACCTGTATGTGAGGTTTTATGCGCATCTCGCCGTGCCTGAACTCGCTTTAGAATATGTGTACTCTTTGTCTGTGTAAATACCAAAATCTGTCTTGGGATCCAAAATTCATTAGGATACCACTTTACCACTCCCCCCATATATATATGTTTGTGTGTTTGTGTGTGTGTTTTGGGTGGTTTATGGGCTATTATACGCTGCCCACAATATATAAATATATATATATATATATATATATATATATATATATATATATATATATATATATATATATATATATATATATATATATATATATATATATATATATATATATATATATATATATATATATATATATATATATATATATATATATATATATATATATATATATATATATATATACATATAATAGAATATGTCGCACAGCCAGTTTGCAGGTCATGCCCGTTGTTTGCAGGCAAATTATAATCTTTAAACCGAACTGTGGGCGAAAAATCTCAAGTATTTTATACTTTCCCATAATTTCTGAGCAGATTTGCTAAATTGTACGTTTCTGAAATCCCTCAGGTGGCGCATTGAATTTAAGATATTTTTCAACTGCCCATAAATCTACCAACACACACACACACACACACATACACACACATATATATATATATATATATATATATATATATATAGAGAGAGAGAGAGAGAGAGAGAGAGACAGACAGACAGACAGACTGACAGACAGAGACAGAGACAGAGAGAGAGACAGAGATAGACACAGAGAGACAGACAGACAGAAATAGAGAGAGAGAATCACTTCATGTTTGGGAGAACTTCCCGATTAGTCATCTCGATGTATTTTTGGGCGTTCCAGTTTAAATAAATACATTCATACTAGCCCTCTTGCCTAATAAAGGTGATTAGCTGCAGGTGAATATTTATAGATTCCCCCCCCCCCCCTAGATTATACATAATCATAATCATTTTACCAAATTAAACCTAATCAATATCCGAAACATCTTCATGAAAGTATCGATATAATACTGAAGTTTCACCTTAGTTGTCACCATTTCATTTTATAAAATTATATGAATTTTATCCTACGCGTGAACCCCTTCTTCGGTGCATAAATGAGGTTTTAAGAACATTACATGCCAGTATTTTATTCCCATTATGGTGAAAATATGTTTTGTCTTCTTATGTTTTAAAGCCATATGGAAGGAGACCACGGAAATGAAAAGCGCCGCATTCATAAATAAAGAAATTAAATTGGCTGACGCACGGAATAGACCAATGATAAACTATCCATTTCCGACACACTTTTTTTTATGCAAGTAAACATATATAGATATGTGTAATCCAGTTTGAGACATTCTATTTTTGGAGAAAAGTCGTGCCATAAAAAAAATTAAAGATATGGTAACTTTACTCAGTATTTCTCAAAGGGGTCGACCATGAAAGCTCTTCATCAAACGACGTGCTTTCATACCGAGCCTGCAGTATATGTGTGTTTAACCATTACTTATTACAGCACGTTATGGCAGAATACGCATGCGACACTTTGCGTCCTAATGCCATTCTTCCTTTGATTAGACGATACGGTTTTTGATTGTGTTGCTATTTATCATTTTTGCTGTTATAATTTTAATGATAATTTTATTGTACCCCCCTTTCTGGAGAAAGATGAAAGCAAGGAGTACATCATGATAAAAACACAATGTGATATAATAGAAGACTCTCGAGCGATGGATCGCACGGTGGTCCGGCCGCTACCGCTGCCCCCCACTGGTGACCCGTAACAATGACAACGACGTACATGTAATCAATAGCCAGTAAAACAAAAATTAAAAAGGTTTGGTTAAGATAAGTCATTAAAAACTCAGTAAATACTAAGAGTAAGATGACAATGGAGACCATTCAGGCCACTGTCAGGAGGCGGGAGGAATAATATAAGGATAAATGGTGCATGGGGGGGGGGGGGAACTGAGAGACGAACATGTTCCGACTCGTGGATCAGAAGCATCTGGTCAGCCGGACAGCCAGGACATCCTCGTCAGCCCAGGGTTTAATAAAATTCTCATGATACACAAGATACTTAAGGCTGTCAACAACGCCATCGCCGTGGACACAACTCGTGGCTGCGGCGATGACGTCATCTCCAGCGACCCGACACCTGAGAGGGCTCGAGTCCGAGAAAGGAATATCAAGGGGGATCTGTCAACGGGAGAAAACCGGTAATCAATAATTCGGTCTATGGTGGAGCCTTTGCTCCTATGGCCATGCACAAAATTTGAAGTCCGCAAGCATGCACGAATGCACAGAGAGTAAGGGCGATTCAATTTTAAAACTAAGATTAAAAAGAGACAACGTTTTTAAAGTTATACAATCAGATAGGCGTGGAATATCTAATGCTCTCAAAAGTGGTGTGTGATTAGAACGTTTTCCAATGCGGAGAAAACGTTAATGGAGCTAATTAATGTACACTTATCCTGAACGCTGCAATGGTCACAGAGGGCGGAGCTACTTTGGTCCACTCAACGAGTCCGTCAGTTGAGGTTTAATTTAAATATATTTATTTCGAACTGGATTGCCCAATAGTACAAATAGTGTCACTAATCGAGGGGTTCCCCACACACGGAGACACACAATATATATGTACAAGGCACACAGGACAAAACATTATAAGGTAGAAAAACTATGCACTTACACAAAACAGGCTATGTACATGTATGAACACAAGAGATAACTTTGTACATGTGTATGTTGACAATATTCTATTACCAAAATGAACATGCCATCGGAGGCGACAGAAGGCGAGGGCAACAACCCGACCAAGGCCCGCCCACCCTAGCAGGTCAACCCACAGGAATTGGCATTTCACAGATGGCAACGGTGATAGATGCATAATGCATGCTGCTAGGCGTTCTGATCCCTTTGAAGTGGCAATGCCTTTTGCTTCGCATGTACACTTATTGAAGTGTGTGTGTGTCAACACACACTTTTTTGTTTTTCCTGAAATTCTTTAATAAAGTGTGTGTGTCGACACACACTTTTCTGTTTTTCTTTCTTCTTTCTTTCTTTCTTTCTTTCTTTCTTTCTTTCTTTCTTTCTTTCTTTCTTTCTTTCTTTCTTTCTTTCTTCTTATTTTTCTCTCTTTCTTTCTTTCTTTCTTTCTTTACAGGCAAATTTGTCCGACATTTCATTTTAAAAGTATTAAATGTAGAAACTCCAAACTTGGCACAATTATACTTCTATGGATAAACTCTGGCCTTTTCATAATGAGAGGTCATGCTTTTCAAAATTATGCAAATGAGGGCTAATTAAAGTTTCAAATCTTGAATATCTTATATACTATAGTAGATGTAGTTCTGAGTGTATAGGAGTTCGATCATAGCAAGGTAAAGGTCATCTCAAATGTCAAGGTCATGTCAAGGTCAAAGGTCAATTTTAAGCCAAAATGTCATTTTTGAGGTCAAAGTTAACTTCAAGTAGAGGTCATCTCAAGGTCAAAGGTCAGTTCAAGGTCAAAGGCCACTTTCGATGGTGGCTTTCTTCTTGTAGGTATTGCTACACTGCACATTTTTATAAGAACATGTAGCCTCAAAAAGGCAAAGGTCAAGGTCATTTGGCCCTTTGAAAGTTTCATCTTGCCATAACTTGGTCAATTTTCATCCAATTTGTTTCATGTTTGGCTTAAATTGTTGGTATTGTGACACTGTGCAATTTACATGTGACCTGTAAAGGTCAAAGGTCAAGGTCATTTGGACTTTGAAATTTGCATGCAGCCATAAGCTTAATGGAATGTGAAGTACCAAAGGAAAAAAGTTGTAGCAATTTAAATTATGCTAAATAGCACCATTAGAAATTTTAAATCTTAAAAATCTTGAATAACTTCAAAGCTATAATAGATAGAGACACCATTCCAACTTCTGCTCCTGTGTTATGGAATACTTGTACATTGCTATACCAATATGCTTTGAAGACACACACAATTGATTTGCTATGCAGCAAATCATCTTTCCTAGTTACTTTCTTTCTTTCTTTCTTTCTTTCTTTCTTTCTTTCTTTCTTTCTTTCTTTCTTTCTTTCTTTCTTTCTTTCTTTCTTTCTTTCTTTCTTTCTTTCTTCTTTACCGGCAAATTTGTCCGACACTTTTCTCGAACACTATTATACATAGAAACTCCAAACTTGGCATGACTGTACCTCCATACACGGCGTTTGACCGTTTTATACAAAGGAATGAAGATGTTTAAAATCATGCAAAATAGGGGCATTTGAAATTTTAAATCTTGAATATCTTCAAAAGTATAATAGATAGAAATGTCATTCCAACTTCTACGAGGGGGTTATTGACCATTGCGCATCTAATGAATTTAAGACAAAAGTTATAGCAATTTAAATTATGCTAATTAGCAGCATTTGAAATTTTAAGACTTGAATATCTCCAAACTGTTATAGATAGAGACGTCATTTTAACTTCTACAAGGGGGTTATTGGCCATTGCGCATGTAATGAATCTAAAACAAAAGTTCTAGCAATTTAAATTATGCTAATAAGCAGTATTCGAATTTTTCAATCTTGAATATCTTCAACACAATAATAGATAGAGATGTCATTCCAACTTCTACTAGGGGGTTGTTGACCATTGCGCACCTAATGAATTTAAATTAAAAGTTGTAGCAATTTAAATTATGCTAAATAGCACCATTAGAAATTTTAAGTCTTGAATAACTTCAAAGCTATAATAGATAGAGATGCTATTCCAACTTCTACTCCTGTGTTATGGAATAGTTGTACATTATCATACCAATATGCTTTGAAGACACACACAGACTGATTTGCTATGCAGCAAATCATCTTTCCTAGTTTTTTGTTTGTTTCCCTTTATTTCATTCTTGTGGCACATTCCACCACCCTCCATATGAAAATGTATTTCTCGTGCCACTCAGTTCTATTACCTTACACATGGTAACACTTATGATTCTGTCAATACATATGCAAGTTATCAACACGCTTATGCATTATATGTTACACGGTCGAAGAAGTGCATTTTGGTCACTGTACATGATATTATGTGTGGGCTCAATCTCAGATACCTCTCTCTCTCTCTCTCTCTCTCTCTCTCTCTCTCTCTCTCTCTCTCTCTCTCTCTCTCTCTCTCCATTATGCTATTTCACATTTTACCTGTACATATGGAGGTTTACAGTTCAGCACTTTTTACCATATTACAACAGTTGTATATATTTATCATGGCAAGCGACTTAAAGGGGTACTGCGGTGATATTTTACAATTTTTGAGTTGTTTCATATAATAAATGTGAACCAATATCAGAAAATGCAAACTTTATTCCCAAACTGAATAAGCAGATATCAAGTTTTCTTAGATATGTAAATGAGGGGTTGTGATGTCATCTGGGCTAACTGCTACAGCTAATGCAATGACAGCCGAGTAAAACTTTGACAAAAACATGGAACCCTGACCAAGTACACATATTCCACTTTTACTATGGATGAAGCAGTGTGTATAGATATAATCAAATTTACTAAACTGAGATATTTACTCATTTAATGAGGATTAATAAGGAAAGAAAAATGCAGAAATCAATATACACAAGCTAACAGCTCCTGAGGTTGTGTAATCAACTACTGAAGCGGGTGTCAACTAATATACCACACTGATAAGATCAAAGGGGGTGATTAACACAGTACACACGTCATTATGATATGCCTGCCAATGTTGTGTATCTCAGCTTGGTGCCCCTCAAGGTTCGTGTATTAAGGTTTGTGTATTATATATGGAGGGTAGCCCAGGTGACATCACACATCAGAACACCTACTGGAAATATAAAATAGCTCTAACTAAATACCTGTTTGAGAAAAAATGTTGACAATTTGTCAAATGAACACCTAAAATGACCATTAATGACTAAAAAAAGTAAAAACTTTCACTGCTGTTCCCCTTTAAAACCTGTTTTATTTGATATGAACTATGTCCGTAGGTATATCACAGTCAAATCAGGCATCTTTCGGTGTAGCTTGTTACATTTTTAAATACAATAACACAGCCTTCGGTGTGACATCTAGCCGTTATTAATATGACATTTCAATGATTTGTAGCTCAAATATAAATTGCATTGTATCCTGTCTGTTACATGGTCACAACCTGGTGTGGTATTTTACGTCGCATTTGTGCGAACGAACCCCGGGGAACGAACATACATCTTTACTTGTATCTGTGGCACCAATAGTACATACCAAGGTATTTTTACTTCCCTTATTTTCGTTACCAGGTTTTTGTCAGCCTGACTCATTATCTCATCTCTATATTTCGATTTATAATAGCACGCGTTACTGTTTGCTTGCATAGTAAGAACCAGGGCTGGTGTCTCT
>OZ026616.1:96287229-96304729 GCA_964020975.1 Hermodice carunculata | reverse complement strand
TAATACGATACACGATCGAACAACTGCATTCTGGTCACTGTACATGATATTATGTATGGGCTCAATCTCAGATACCTCTCTCTCTCTTTTTCTCTCTCTCTCTTTCTCTTTCTCTCTCTCTCTCTTTCTCTCTCTCTCTCTCCTTCTCTCTCTCTCTCTCTCTCTCTCTCTCTCTCTCTCTCTCTCTCCATAATGTTTTTTCACATTTTACCTGTACATATGGAGGTTTACAGTTCAGCACTTTTACCATATTACAACAGTTGTACTGATATTTGAACATCCTTCATAGCCTACATATGTTTATCATGGCAATCGACTTAGAACCTGCTATACTTGATATGAACTATATCCGTATGCTCATAGGTATATCACAATCAAAACAGCCATCTTTCTGTGTAGCTTGTTACATTTTTAAATACAATAACACAGCCTTCGGTGTGACATCTAGCCGTTATTAAGATGACATTTCAATGATTTGTAGCTCAAATATAAATTGCATTGTATCCTGTCTATTACATGGTCATGAACCTGGTGTGGTATTTTACGTCGCATTTGTGCGAACGAACCCCGGGGAACGAACATACATCTTTACTTGTATCTGTAGCACTCATAATACATACCAAGGTATTTTTACTTCCCTTATTTTCGTTACCAGGTTAATTATCAGCCTGACTCATTATCTCATCTCTATATTTCGATTTATAATAGCACGCGTTACTGTTTGTTTGCATATAAGAACCAGGGCTGGTGTCTCTCGGTTTACTTCATTCATAGAAAAGTATGTTTATATATTATGTAGCCGCAAGTGACCTGCCCTGTCGTGACCTCAGATGTACTCTTGGCTCTCTGTGTGCACAGGCATTTGCACATGCAGCCCGTATATCTTGAAAACTTTACTCGAATTAAGACTTTACATATGAAATAATCTTATGTTAAATTTTCTGACGGTTTAGACTAGTTTCAGTTATTAACACACTTATATATAATACGTTACACGATCGAACAACTGCATTTTGCTCACTCTGCATGGTAAAACGCATGCGCTCTTCTTCAGGTGCAATTTTTACTCATAATACTATACGCTGTGATGCTATTTCACGTTATACTTGCACATATGGAGGATCACGGTTATGTATTCTTTGAACATTTTTCATACACGTGTTTATTATGGCAAGCGACTTTAAACCTGTCATATTTGAAGTCAACTATGTCGGTATGCTCATAGTCATAAGTGCCCCACAATCAATAACAATCAAGTTTCTGTGTAGCTTGTTACACTTTTAAATGCAATTACACAACCATCGGTGTGACTTCCCTTGACGTTTTTAAAATGCCATTTGTAGCTTAAATATCACTTGTATTGTATCTAGTCTGTTACATGGTCACTAACCTGGTGTGGTATGTCCCATTTGTGCATTCGTGCGAACGAACATATCTCTTTACTTGTATCTGCAACACTAGTGGTACATACAAAGGTATTCTTACTTCCATTTAGATTCTATACCAGGTTTTTTGTCAGCATGATTTATTGTCTAGCATATTTTTCAAATTCAGATTCAATTTCACTTTATTTGACGATACCAATACACAGGAAATGTAGACAGTCAATATATTAACCCAACCGGTCAAGGAGACCTATGCTGGAACATTGAAGTGATGTTGTAGTCGCATGGGCCACCTTGTTACATAGAATATTCTATGTACGTTTACACACACACACACACACACACACACACACACACACACACACACACACACAAAGTATAGACTATGTTTACATAACATTATGCAGCCAAGATAATTTTTACATGTCGATCAAATTGCTTTTTAAATTCCTACATTATATCTTTATACTTCACATAAATCTTCATTACATATATGACAGTTTTGTACATAACAGGTATACTCATAGCTGTTTAGAAAATAAGATTTTATGTATTTTGAAAAAACATTGAAGTCTATGTGTGTTATTTTTTCAGTGATCATCTGATCAGTGCTATTTATAAGTTTCAGAAATCAAGACTAATACTTTGTTGAGCAAATGTGCATCTTACTCGGTTAATGGACATTTTTTTAAATATAGTTTTTTTGTGTTGTAGTCATGTGTATCATTATTTTCAGTGAAGGGAAGTCCCAATAATCTGTCTAGCAGATGGCCATTTACAAACTTGTCATACAATTTTAGTCTGTTTAGTGTGAAAATATCTTTCACACTGAGCAATTTCATTTCCTTTAATAAGGGTTCATATGAGAATTAAATTTACTGCAAGTAATACATTTAACAGCTCTTTCCTGCAGCTTTTCAATCTGAGTATGTTTAAAACCTGAGGTGAGTACACCAAAAATTGATATGTGGTAAAATAAGCGAATTATATATTGTTATTTTGACATTTAGAGGGAGAATATATTTAAGTTTATTTAAAATACCAATTATTCATTATTATTATTGTAGATATCTAAGTGATATGATCGCTCAATGTTAGTTTTTCATCTAACATTAACCCTAAAAAAGTTAAAATTGTCTACATGCTTAGCGTCTATGTTGTTCATTTTGATTTCAGGTATATTTACTACTTTGCCGGTTTAGTGGAAGACCATAAACCTGGATTTTCCAACATCTAAGGAAAGTGCATTTACCTGCGGCCAACAATTGCTATTATCAAGTTCTCTATTGATGATTGTGTGGAAGTTATTATCATCTAGGTCAAGATTGGTGGAAAGTGTGGTGTCATCTGCATATTGAAATTAAAGAGGTTTCTAACACTTGAAATATCATTTATATAAATAATGGTGAAAAGAAGAGGGCCCAAAATGGAGCCCTGGGCTACTCCGGTTGTAATTGGGAGTTTGTCAGAGTTTGTGCTATCAAAGTCAACATACAGTTTGAGGTTTGACAAGTAGCTCACAATTAGACTTAATGATAAGCTATTGACCCCATAATATTTCAGCTTGTTCACAATTATATTGTAATTCCTCTGTACAAAAAGGATGATAACACAATTTTATCAAACCACCGTCCTTTATCAATACTAATACTACTAGCAATCTCTAAAATTTTGAAAAGGTAATGTTTGAACAACTATTTCAGTACTTCGATGATTCTAAACTGCTATTTCAGGGCAAAATGGATTCAGACAAAGACACTCAACTAAATTAGTGGCAGTAAACTTAGTTAATAATATTGTGAAAAATATGGATGATGGTAAAACTCCAGTAAGCATTTTTTCTGGATTTATCAACAATTAATATTACCAATTATATTATATTATTCTCATAATGCCACAAACATTATCATCATCATGTATGTACTCTTTGTTTTTGTTTTCCTCGTGTTACCTACATGTTTTCTGTTTGCCCATTTACATAATGATACAATTAACTCATATCTAATTAACAGCAAGTGGCATTAGTTATTGTATTTATTTTACTTTCGCAATTCTTTTCACTACTTCCTGCAAACGGGCACACAACAGCATTCAGTAGTCATTGGTAAACTTTTTTTTTGTGAAAGATGGGTTGTAGTGTAAAACAATATAGGGCTGCAATTAGATTATTTTAATCATGGTTCTAAATTTCTGATGATGATGATGATGATGATGATGATGATGATGATGATGATGATGATGTTGATGATGACAGATCACTGCACCACTAGTCAAATGAGTGCATCCTGAGCATTTCTGTCAATAGTATTTTTGCTACTTGTACTCAAGACATTTATGAGCATGAGACATTTATCCACGACACTTTACTGTCTTTCTTTTTTTTTTAAATCTGCTATAGATATACACCCAAACCCTGGACCCCAATCCCTGAAAAAATCAAACTTCGTCAACCTGTCACATGTACGTTTCCCAATGACAGAACCTACCAGGAAACTGCCTGGAACTATAAGAGAGCAAACGCCGCGGACTTAAATGAAGCTCTAGCGGATGCCTCTTGGAATGTCGGTTTCGACTTGTTTAAAACTATAGAAGAAAAGGTTGACTAGTGGTCCAATTTATTTCTTGACAGCGGAAAAGAATTTTTCCCATGCAAAAATGTTCTCATTCGTCCAAAAGATAAACTCTTGATTACTGCAAATAATAAACTTCTAATTAAAAGACGCAACCGCTCAAGGAAGATATCAAGAAATCAGTACAAAAAGATAACGATAATCTTTCCCCAGTCACTGAACTACTTTATCAAATTTATAAGTGCGTTCGTAACATTTCCGTCACGGGCTAACAAAAAAAAAAAAAACACAAAACAAAAAACAATTCGAACGTACTTTTGAAATCTTAAAGCGGAGCTGGAAAGCAAAGAAATTAACGCATTAAAATGGTGATCTCTCTCTAAGTTTGATTTCGGTTGCAAGCTTCATCCGAGCATACCGTCCCTTATTGAAAATGATAATATGATTTCCAATAACACCGAAAGGCAGATATATTCAATCAGTGCTTTGCAAACCAGTGCAAAATCCCTGTAGATGAAACCTCTCCCCCTTCCAGCTTTCGAGTATCGCATCGATACAAGACGAGAGCAGTTTGAGACAAATGAAAGGGGGAGTTTTGAAAATTCTATCTTCTTTCAGAGTTAGTTTTGCGACTGGTCCAGACAGTATTAGTAATTTTCCACTGAAATTAACTGCTCCGAGCATCTGTAAATCTTTATGTCAACTGTTTAACTTGCCCTTATCCTTAGGTCTATTTGCGACTAAGTGGAAGAAATCAAACACACGTCCTGTTTACAAAAGATATGCAAGTAAAATCAAACTATCGTCCTATTTCTTTATTGTGTAATATATCAAAGGTTCTCGAGAGACTAGTTTAAAATGTACTGTATAAGTTCTTAGTGGGTAATAACCTATTAACTTATCGCAATTCCGGCTTTGTGTCAACAGATTCTACCATAAATCAACAAGTAAGCATTGTTCACAAAATTTACAACGAACTTGAAATCCACAAGGAAGCCAGAATGGTTTTCGTTAACGTATCAAAAGCTTCCGACCCGGTATGACACGAAGGTCTATTGTTCAAACTCATACAATTAGGTATAACCCTTCCTGTAGTTAAATGGGTTGAAAGTTACCTAAGCAATCGTCAACAGAGAGTAGTCATACATGGCCAATCCTCTTCATGGTTACCAGCTGAGGATGGCGTTCCACAGGGTTCCATTCCTGGGCCTCTTTTGTTCCTAGTTTGCATAAATGATATAGTTGATGATATTACCTGCGATATCAGACTCTTTGCGACGATACGTATTGTATTGAAATTAATAATCCGGAGGCATCTGGTACTCACATTAACACTTATCTTGGCTATCTGAATAATTGGGGCAGACTTTGGCGTGTTTCCTTTAATGCTCTCAAATCCCTTTCCCTCCTGTTCAGCTGAAAGCGCAACAAAGTAGATCAACCAACGTTATATCTTGGTTACTCAGCAATACCCGAGACTGTCAGTCACACTCATTTAGGTGTAACACTATCCCACAACCTAACATGGCACTCGCATATGAACCGCATTGTCACTAAAGCTAGCAAACGCCTCTCACTCCTAAAAATGACTTAAATTTAAAGTCTCCAGGAAAACTTTCGAAAAACTTTATCTCACCATGATTCGCCCTGTTGTGGAGTATGGCTGCGTTCTATTTGACGCTTTCTCTGGACCCGAGAACTGTCTAAAACCGTTATGTCCTGTTTGTCGTGTACATACTATGTGTGTCACTGCATGCACTGGAGAACCTCCAGATTAGTTGCTTTGTAACTATAAGCGATCCAGTTCTTGAAATAAATATGTTTTCAATACAATACAAGAAACATACTCGTGCAGCGACCATTCACTTTGTCTTTCTGGACGCATTAATAACGATGTTAACATTCGTGATGTCATGCTAAAATACAAGTTGCTGATCAGTTTGAGTATAATTCGGCTCCGACGTAAATGTATATGACGCGTCTACGAAGACGTATGTTTCCGACATTTTATTGACTTTTTATGAAATATTATGCATGCACAATTTAAAAATCGCACAGCATTGGTCTCATAGTGTTTCAAATACGCCAAATCAAAACCTTGATGTAGTTTGATGTATATCTATAGATCCTCTTGAATCTATAGATATACACCAAACATCATGGGATCACCGATTTCATGACAAAAATATCTTTTTGCACCCCAACAAATACTTTGTTTAATCTCAGTTATTTTCATTTTCGTGCATTTTGCTTCTTGGATATGACTTGTGCACATAGGTTTTATCCTGAACACGTTGGATATATATCGTGTAATTATGTTACCATCAGCAAAATTACAAAGTATCGTAGTTAAACTTTTGATATTTTTGTATAATTATGTTACCATCAGCAAAATTACAAAGTATCGTAGTTAAACTTTTGATATTTTTGTATAAAACATCTTTAAGTTACTGAATGTCAAAATCACTTGCACCCACAAACCTTTGTTCAGAGTTTGGATGTCTTTGAAAAGTGCACGTGTGCATAGCTTCTCAGAGTGCACCAGGGATGTAGACAAGACATGGTTGCCTGATTAAGCCTTCTTACGTACAACATGTTTCCCTTAGCAGAGTGATGAAAACGAATTTAACTTAACGCTTAATTGCGTGAGAGTGACACACAGGAACAATTTCAGTCTGCCAAGAGTTCCCTGGTGCTTCACCCTGTGAATGCATGGTACATGTACATACGAGCGCCGATTAGTGTTCTGTTGCTTGTTTTGGATTCACTCAGAAGCCCAGGAACGGCACAGGTTGATGGTCAGACAAAATGCTGAATGCAAGGCGCATCGGGATTTGAACGAACTCACGGGGGAGCCGCGAATGGAAAAAAAGTTCTTTACCACACATATTTATTGCTGGTAATATATTAATCCAGAGAAAAAAGGTCAGCGGTTTAAATAGCTTTGCACTGTATCACATGGATGTATGCATGATACATTTACTTTACTATTTAAAAGGCAATTTGTCTAGTAAGGGGCCTAGGTGATCTAATTGATAATATATGCCATTGTATGGAAACCAAGTCTAGTTTTACATGATTTGTTATGCTTCTATCGGTTTCCAAAGGAAAACCGATGGAAAAACATACCCCCCCCCAACGAAGTAGAAATAAAAAATAAAATAAACTAAAATAACATAAAATAAAATAAAATCACCACCCTACGCACAATAATTTTAAATCACCACCCTCCGCACAGTAATATTGCAAACTTTATAAGACACAATGCGTCCATGGTTTTGTCATCAAGATTTGGAAATATGTTTTTCAAATTTATTTTGAAATGCTGCATTACAAGTGATATAATCTCAAGACTTCTATCAGCCTACCAAAGCGGGGATTTTCTTCTCTCCCAGTAACTGAAATTTCCAACATAGTGCTCAAAACAATGGACAACAAGAAACACCGTCAGATTTGTTTTTTTTTCTTTTTTTTTGTTGTTTTTTTGTTTTTTGTTTTGTTTTGTGTGTGTGTTTTTCAAATTTGTTGCCCCTTAATCGTTTATACCAGAAAGCTTCAGTCCCTAACCTTCATTCAACAGGTATAAGACAAACTTGTCCTGCCTGTTTCAAAAGTTATATGGAAAATAGACGCCAAGATTCCAGAATGAATGGACAATCCTTATTTTGGCAGACAATAATAGCGGGTGTTTCAGCTCAGGCAAAGAAAGCTATGTTTATACTTGGATGTTTCATCTGTACACATAACATTACCGTTAAAACTTTCCTATTTCTATTTGACCAATGGTAGCTCCAATTTTACTTTCTGGTGCTGAGATATGGTGTTTTGAGTGCTCAAAACAGAGTGAGTCTGTACAATTGTTTTTTTTTTTTTGTAAATTCATACTGAATGCGAGGTCCAATTCAAGTAACGCAGCCGTTCAAATTGAACTTGGAAGTGCATTATGTTTTAAGTATTGGCTTGATACTCTTCATACAAATAATAATAGATATGCATATAGATGTTATAAAATTTTGATAAATTCACATAAAACTGCAGGAGTAGCATGCGCTACTTATATATCGTACTCGATAGAGCATGTAGAATTTGGTGAAATATGGCTGATGCAAGGAGAAGGTAAAACAAATATAGTTCAACAGACATTGAATGTTAGGGTGCAAGACATGGCTAAACAGAACTGCTTTGAAAATTTCCAAAACAATGGGAAATTAAGCTGGTTAACTGAGATAAAGAATAAACTGTTTCTATGCTACTACTACTACTACTACTACTACTACTACTACTACTACTACTACTACTACTACTACTACTACTACTGCTGCTGCTGCTACTACTACTACTACTACTACTACTACTACTAAATTTTTTTACCGAGGTTATAATCCTGGTAAACATCACGTATCTAACACAGGGTCCTCAAAGTTAGTTTCATGGAAACATGCCCGTTAAGGATGGCTATGTACAGATAGTTATGATACAAGGAGGGGGTTAAAAGTTGTCGTAGAAGTCTTTCATGTAAACTGTCTGAAACGCAGATAATGTGGTGCTCTGTCTGAAAATTACATTTTTCTTAACGACAGCGCCTGTATATCGCATGATTTCCCTAGCAAACTCCTTTCTCTTTTCTGATATGTGCAGTTTATCTCCGATTGTTTGCCCGGATACTCGTTGACTTGCATTAAAAAGAAACATGAATATACTATAAATAAAATGAGGCATTTGCTGATGGGGGGCTCTTTACACATTACAACATAATCTAAAATCAATTGTGTCAGTAAGAGGCATTCTGTTCAGCTGTTTAAATATTGGATGTAATTCTATGCCATATGGGACTGCCAGTATAAGTATTATAGCATGGCGTTTTAAGCTCACTTTGAAATTTTCGTCTTGCGATGAGCTTAATGGAATATTAAATAACAAAGGACAAAAGCTATAGCATTTTATATTTACAACTTTTGAAATCACATGGACAGATGTGCTTTGAAGCAAATCTTTCTTTCTTGTGGTTCCACTTGTACCGGCTAGTTCTCAACTTTCTTTTTTTTCCTTGTTTCTTTCTTTCTTTCTTTCTTTCTTTCTTTCTTTCTTTCTTTCTTTCTTTCTTCTTTTCTTTCTTTCTTTCTTTCTTTCTTTCTTTCTTTCTTTCTTTCTCTCTCTCTCTCTTTCTTTCTTTCTTTATACCTCCCTTTCTTTCGTTCTTTGTTTGTTTGTTTCTTTCTTTTTTTGCAGGCAAATTTCAAACAAAAACGTTGATACATAGAAACTCTAAACTAGGCATGATCATACTTCCATACATGAGGTTTTGAGTTTTTGTAAAGTGGTTTAACAATTTTGAAATTATGCAAATTAGGGTCCCTTGAAAATTTAAATCTTGAATGTCAGCAAAATTATTATAGGTCAATGTAACCAATACGACTTCAATTTATAAATTTGTAACACTGCACACGTTTGTAATTTACATGTGACCTCTAAAGGTCAAAGATCAATGTCATTTGGACCTTTGAATTTTTGATCCAGCAGTAACTCTGTCATTCTCCATCCAATTTTGGCCATATTAGTCCCACATTGTAGGTATTGCAAGACTCGATATTAATCTAGTAATATGTAACCTCTAATGGTCAAAGGTCAATGTCATTTGGACCTTTGAAAGTTTCATCCTGCCATAAGTTGCTCAATTTTTATGTAAATTTCATTCAATATTGACTATGATGGAACTACATTCTAGGTATTTCAGCACTGCATTATTTTGTAATTTACATGTATCCTCTAAGGTGAACGGTCACGGTCCTTTACACCGTTGAAATTATCATCCAGCCATAACATGTAACCTCTGGAGATCAAAGGTCAAGGTCATTTGGTCCTTTGAAAGTTTCATCCGGTCATAACTTGCTCAACTTTTATCTAATTCGATTCATGTTGGGGTTCAATTGTAACACTGTATATTTTACATGTGACCTCTAAAGGTAAAAAAATCAAGGTCATTTAAGCCTTGAAAGTTTCATCCGTCCCTAACTTGGTCATTTTTCATCCAATTCGAATCATGCTGAACTCACCTTTTAGATATTGCAACCTGCATTTTTTTTAAAGTCAAAGGTGAAGGTTATTTGGCCGTTTCAAATGTTCATCCAGCCATAACTTGGTAAATGTTTATGTTATTTGGTATCCATAGGTATTACAACACTGCGCATGCTTGTTCTTTACATGTAACGGTTAAAGGTTAAATGATTTGGACCTTTGACACTTAACTACTTTTGAAGGCATACAGCCAGATTTGCCTTCAGGAAATCTTCCTTTCTAGTTTCCAACTTCACTAGTGTATTGCAGTCAATATATAAAAATGATGGTTTACCAGAGAGCAATGGAATCATGGAGAGAAA
The DNA here is from genome assembly GCA_964020975.1 of Hermodice carunculata. Lineage (NCBI taxonomy): Eukaryota > Metazoa > Annelida > Polychaeta > Eunicida > Amphinomidae > Hermodice > Hermodice carunculata. The sequence goes on along the minus strand of OZ026616.1, from coordinate 96,294,397 downwards.
TTTATAAAAGCTTCACAGCTTATTCTGCGATCCACATTTCACATAAAATTAAACGTTTATACCAATCACATTTGTGTTCAACAGAGGCTATTGTGGTGATACATGAATTTTATTCTTATTTCAGTTTACAGAACAGTACAATTCATATGTACAGATGAGATGATTTGAAGATTTTAAATGATGATCCTGAACACAAGCCATGCGATGTATGTTATTTCTTCATTGACCTTTAATTCCTAGACCATCGCTCATGGAGATATTCCACTTGTTATCGTGCATATGTATCCGCCACTTCCTTGCAGAAATAGATGTGTTTAGTTCACTTTCGCATGACAGTTTATAGTCTTACAAGTGTCATTCTGACAGCATAGTCTTGAGAAAATCTACGAAAAAAACATAGCCATAAATTATTCAGTGAAAAACCAATTTATGACATTATTCGTCAATGGGAAAATGTTATTAAAAATTTACTTCTACAGATTTCATGTAAAGACGGAAATTCCATTTGAAGCCGAATTGTCACATACTCAGACGGTCCAGTGCAATCTAAATTATGATTAACAATAAAATACATATATGTATGTGTGTGTGTCTGCATGTACATTTACTTGAGGAAACCGATCTACCAAAAAAAAAAAAAAAAAAAAAAATGATAATTTTTAATGTCGCCTGCATTGCTCCTTCAATAGGAGTCGCGCTTTCAAAGACGTTTGAACAAATTAGGTGCAAACCCGTTACATAGACATTATGATCAAGTAAGGTTACACCAGACCGTATCTTTCCAATGTAAATATATTCAACATGGGAACTTGTAGAAACAATATGTCCCGGCAGATACATGCAAGACGTTTTCCAAGGTTGGAAACACATTCCTTTGCAAACTTGATTCAAATTGTTATTTTTGCATCCACAAGGTTTTTTTTTAAGATTGGACGTTTCTAAAGAGAGAGTATTTGGAATTGTAAAATATGATATTTCACGAAAGTAATATATTAAAGGAAACAATTTACACAATCGATCAATACATCCATTTCGTTTCTCTCACCATCGTATTCTATTTCTCCTTTTCCCTCAGAGTCGGCAAAGTTAATTAGGTCATCTACCTCATCTTGAGACATCTTCTCGCCGAAATTCATGAGCACGTGACGTAGTTCTGCAGCACTGATTGAACCATTGCTTTCCTTGTCAAAAACACGGAATGCCTCTTTTAGATCTTCGTCTTTGTCTCCTTCATGTTGCATTCCAGCGATCAACGTCAGGAAGGCAGCAAACTCTATTGTTCCGTTGCCTGAAACGACAAGAAAGGCTTTCTTAGGGGCCGTTGACGTGTTTTAGTTGGCATAAAGACGACCGGTTGTCTATTTTTAATCACATTTACGTATGTGCGTACAGGGATTTTGCGAAACACCACTTTTCTAAGCAAACGTTTCTCTCACTTTTCATCTTATCACTTGCAAAAGGGAATTCAGTTTAACAGGTGTGCTGTCTTTATTTCATTGTCGGCCTCCGAAATAACAATAAATGCTTTTTTTTAGTTTTGAAGAATAATAAATTTTGAGTACTTCGGTATTCCGTGAGCCACCTGGTCCTGAAAAAAAATCTTGCTAACTTATAGCGGACATGAAAAATCATTGTACGCGGAATTAGAAGGCGTATCCATCGGTAAAGGCACCTCATACACTTACGGCCGGTGTATATCAGGAACGGTGTCCCTGGCACGGTTGCATTTAAGAGTGTCAGCAAGAACCAACTGGCGTGCAGTCAGGCTTTGGAAAGTGCAATGCATGACAAGAAGCACATACAAGCAAGAATACTCAGAATACTGGAGAAAGGAAGAAAACGTCCAGTCAGCAAATCAAGTCCGTGTGCACGCACCTTCCGGATCATATTCCTCAATCAGTTTTTGTACTTCCACCTCGGTAGGGTTGTGCCCGACTGACCTGATAACTGCGGCTAACTGTGATGTTGAAATGGAACCATCACAGTCTTTGTCAAACAGTGAATACACCTCCTGGATTTCTAGAAATAGAATAAGGTAAATATTCCTGTGTATTCGCGCAAACTGTCCATTCTATTTTGCCTATCGTGTATACTAGCAAGAAATGAACCGATTAGCCCCCCCCCCCACCATTAATACAGCTAGCATGTGTTAAGTTTAAGGTAATGTCCGGCCCATTTTGGCTATTTTCAGACAATTTGTTGGGGGGGGGGGGTGTTAGTTCACATGACCGTGACGAAGTATTGTGTTTGATATGCCATTTTGCATTGAAATCTTTCAAGAAATGTTGTATTTATATAACATTACACCTGCTGTTGAAATGTGATAATGAGTACAAAAACCGTGATTTTTTAAAAAAAAACCCAGTTCGATAAAAGACGATTGAAATACTTCTCAGTGAATTACTTACGTACAGCAAAGGTTCACAGTATGAATAAAATGTAATCAGGTCAGTACATATTTGTTTGGTTTTTTGTTTTTTTCAGCTCTGCTGACTACAGGTAGCAGAGTTTATGTGATCATTCATGTGCGTGCGCCCGTCTGTAAACATTGTCAACACGACAGCTTCTCCAATTTTTTATGTTAGCTCCTTGAAATTATTTGTCACACTGTATGGCTAAAAAATCTAGGTTCCTTTCGTAACCGGTGGCGCCACCTAGAGGCCAAAAGTAAAAAGAAAAGGGTGAAATTGCTCGGGTTCGTTGGATTATCAATGGATCATTATAACATTTGGCAGAAAATATTCCGGAGGCAATTATGTATAATCTGGGTAATCCTAGTGGGGCCATCTGCAGGTGGACGGGAACTATGACTAATCATTTGGTAAAATTTATGAAATATATTATCTTGAGAACTTATAAGGCTAAATTCACGGAATGTACAAACAAATGTGTACTATGTGTCAAAGTTCAAAATACAATAATATGGGTGACCTTCGACTACTCACTCAAGGTCACAGAGGGGATGAATTTCGGAAAATGATTTTCTTGTGATGGTCATTACATCATAATACTTGGACACCCCTATAAATGTATATATATATATATATATATATATATATATATATATATATATATATATATATATATATATATATATATATATATATATATATATATACATATATATATATATATATATATATATATATATAGGGGTGTCCAAGTATTATGATCTAATGCCCATCACAAGAAAAATTCGCTCAAAATTCTATGGGGTGTGGAGTCGTGGTGGCGCTGGTGGGGGTAATTATTGGAACTATTGCCATAGGTATTAAAAACACCTTGGACTTGTTATTGTGATCATAAACTGAGACAGAACTATAAAAATTTGTAATAAATGTGCGTTAGGCCAGTGATCAAAACATTCTGAAATTGACGTATTTTTTTCAACGTCAATAGCGACTCAGTAAACGATGTTTTATTCATTATTTTGAGAAAGAATAGGAGTATTGATACCAAATATACCACCAATGTGAAGCATATGTAACACTGTATAAAATGGATGACCATGACCAACTTTCTCAAAGTCAAAGAGGAAATGTAGTTCAATAAAATATATTTTTTTATAATGGTTATTATAGTAAAGTTGTGGACATATATCCATGTACCATTACAGGAGCATCTTTCAGGGAAGATTTTTGCTTCATGTGAGGTCAATGAGGCGCAACTGATGGTTGATATTGGAACTACGGGTATCATAAACGTATTGAATGCATTTTTATGATAATGAATTGAAATGGAAGCATTAAATTTACTTCAATTATGCGTAAAGTCAATACTCAAATTTTACGTTATCATGAGTGACTACGACCTTTTTCAATGTTTTTTAGCATTGTAAAATGAGAACTAAGATTTCAACATGTTGAGAAAGAGTAAGGATAACATAACCAAATATGCAGTCATGCCTGGGACTCCATTATCAAAGACAAACTAATTCATCTTGTACATTGACAATTTATTAGGCCTACACATATATTTTTCATATTGTAAGTTATGTACGTAATAAGCCTAATGATAACGTAATCTGAGGATTACTTGTACATTGACAATATATTTTTATTAGGCCTACGCATATATTTTTTCATATCGGAAGCTATGTACTTAAGAGGCCTAATGATAACGTAATTTCATTATTATATTTTAGGCTATGTCAATTAAATATGACCTATGATATGTGTGGGAAAATACGTATGCATCTACATTATTAATCAATTTTTTAAATGATAACTATTTGTTATGTTAATGACGTTAGGCCTACTGGTGGTAATTAACGTTATAACATTATATCTCGAGACTTTACTCTTTCACGTGCATCCATAACGTTAATATATATAGGCCTTCACGTACTTGAAATGACAGTTGGGTCTCACTGAAGAAGGTTACAACAGCTAACCGAAATATTTGAGAATATTTATAATATAAAAGCAACAGAAAAGTTCAAAAAAATCTTATCATTTATATAACTTTGATATTGCATCATAAAGGTGACCTTGGCGCACGTTGTCAAGGTCATGGAGGGCATGCATTTCATGACATTATTATTATTATTATTATTATTATTATTATTATTATTTTTTTTTTTTTTTTTTTTTTTGTCGTGGTCATTACATCTTTACTTGTGTTCCTTCATCTATATATCATTAAAGCAATAACAAAAACAAAAACAAAAAAAAAAAAAAAAACAGGCAGAACTTTATGACATAAGGAGTCATGGTGTCGCCACTGGTGGTAATTATTGGAATTAAGATCATATGTACTAAAGTACATTATAGCCATTATTGTGCTTAGTATTTGTGATGGAACTGCAAAATTTACACCAACTGTGTACTGAACTAACGGTCGAATTTTGTAAAATGTTGTGTGACCATGACCTATTTTCAAGGTCATTAAACACTTAAGAAAGGGGCACTCAATTTAATATTTTGATGAAGATACAGGCGATGATACCAAATATACCACAAATGGGTATCATGTGAAAGTTTGATATTCCGTGATATGGATGACCTTTACAATTCTCTGCAGGTCATATAGGGAATGCATTTCAGGAAATTGATCTTTGTTGATGGTTGTCAGCAGAGCGTAAGGCCCATGGGCCTCTTGTTGTATTGTTCAGAGGTGCAGTATCACGTTTCAAATACATAGAAATTAGAACATAAGTATGATTGAGTAGATGTGTCGATATATAGAGATATCTATCTGCAGCATGTATTGAAACCCAATGCATCAAGATGGCAGGCCTGGCACGACCAGGACAATTGGTGGAGCTATTTTTCTGGTGACCAAAATTGCCAAACATTGTAAATAGTTCAACTGGACGGGAAGACTTATAACAGTTACCATCTTGTGCTCATATTGTTGCCATGGAAGCTAATGCAATTGTAACCAGAAAAAAAAAATGCTACACGGCAAATGTCTCTTGGTGCCTTCAAAATGAGAACAGTTTTGAAGCTATTCAAAATTTAAATTTCGTGTGTTCACTTCATGCGTAAAACTTAAAATGTCACAACTTTGGTTCTTGATTCATTGGATCCAGCTATGTCACAAACCTATGGATTGAAATTGGAACGGCCCCTCTATCTGCAATAGTTTTGCAGATGGTCAATAATTAAATTTTGTGTATTCACCTAATTTTCATAAATTCAAATGCTAGAACTTTGGGTCATGGTGCATTGGATATAGAACTTTAAAATTGTTCAAGTGCCAATATGTTCGACTATTGCTTAAAATGTAAACTACAGATAATGTACGTGTTGTGTGGCGTAATGTAGCATCAGATGCTTTTTCATGCATAAATGGGGTCAAACAAGGAGGTGTATTATCTTCTTTAGTGTTTGGTGAATATACCAATGAGTTATTAGTACGACTAGAAAAGTCAGGACCCGGCTGCCACATTGGTAATACCTTTCTTGGTGCCTTAGCTTTTGCTGATGATCTGGTCTTATTATCCCCTACTATGTGTATCCTTCGTAAGTTATTGGATATCTGTGCTAACTTTGCTAAAGAGTTTAATGTGGTATTTAACTCCAACAAATGCAAGTGGATGTCATATTCCTCAACTGAACCATGTGAACCATTATCTTCGGGCAGTGAACTCACTGAGTCAGTTCCGGAATTGATTTATCTTGGTCATCTGATTGGTCCAAATTCCATTAGAAGCTGATCGATGCATCAGCAAATATTATTCTTAGGTAAACTTACTCATGGCTCAGTTCGTTAACATATTTGCTTCCACCAGATACAATCATTTCAAATCGTATTGTATGTCATTTTATGGGTCTCAGTTGTGCGATTTTTCTAACAGGGAAATAGATAAATTTTTATAGCATGGAGGAAAGCTATACGTCTTATTTGGCGACTGCCTGTCAGAACAAACGGCAATTTACTTCCGTGAATTTCAAGTGACTTGTCTATTGAAATCCAATTGCACAAGCGATTCTTTAAATTCGTACATAGTATACTTAATAGCCAAAATTAAGTTAAAAAATTATGTGCCCGACTGACTTTGGCTGGAAGCCGTTCAGCTACTGGCAAATCACTTAATGCTCTACTAGCCAAATACGAGATAGACAGGAATCTGTTTGTAAATTGCAGCTCCTTCAAGCGAATTAATGCCATCATCATCAATCATACCCAGTCAGTGAACCGAAACCCTATGACCAGACTAAGACGTCCCTCATACGTGAGCTCTGTGACATTCGTGAAGGGCGACTTAGTGCAATATTGTGTCATACTGAAATTGATGACCTTATTATGTATTTATGTATCAGATAACTTTATTTGATTACTTTTTCTAATGCTTAAGTTACAACCTGATTGAATTGTGTACCACGAGTACGAAACTTAAGATACATATATATATATATATATATATATATATATATATATATATATATATATATATATATATGTATATATATATATATATATATATATATATATATATATATATATATATATGTATTTACAAAATATAAAACTCTACAACATTTGTTCACTGTCCAGTAGATTGACAGTTGTCTCAAACCTACATATGTAGGTTACAACTTGTGTCTATCTATAATATTTTTGAAAATATAGAACCTTTAAATCTTTAATTGCCGTTAACTTGCATAATTTTAAACATCATGACTATTCCAAACGAAAGGTACAATTTCACAGGTAGGCAGTA
>OZ026616.1:96207229-96282229 GCA_964020975.1 Hermodice carunculata | reverse complement strand
ATATCTGAAAGATCGGAGTTCAAACTTTCTGCTGCAGTAACTTGATTATCAAAAGTAAGATATAGACACGTATCATCAGCAAACGTTTTTATGTTGGATCCAATAAGGTCACTATGTCGTTAATATAAATGAGAAACATGAGAGGTCCGAGTACTGAGCCTTGGGTACACCTGCACAAATTTTGCCCCAGTTAGAAAACTGGCCTCGAACAACTACCCGTTGATAAAGATTCGACAAATAATCCGAAAACCAATCATGAAGAGATCCTGCAATACCACTTTTCCTTAATTTATGCACAAAGCCGGCATGCCAAACTTTATCAAATGCTTTACTAATATCCAAAAATATAACCCGGACCTCTTTTTGATGATCAACTTCCAAACTTAATTCGTGATAAAGGAGAAGTAATTGATTAATGGTGGAATGACCAGGCAGGAAACCGGATTGGTGGGCAGCTATCACAGTGTTGTCTCGATAGAAATGGAACACATGCTTAAATACTATTTTCTCAAATACTTTCCCGGTACAACTAAGTAATGACACAGGCCTGTAATTATTACATATGTCATCAGGGCCTTTTATGTGGAAGGGAGTAACATTCGCTTTTTTTGTTCATGCTGAAGGGAACGGCTTTTTGAAAAATTGAAAGGCTAAACAATTTTGCAAGAGAAGAAGAGATAGCCGGTGCTGCTTCTTTTAGAAGTTTAGCATTTATTCCTTCAGGACCAGAAGCTTGAAAGTACGTCGAGGATTTTAGTTTCCGTTATATTTATGGAATCAAGTTTAGGAAAGGGCGGGTCGGTAATTTCAGGCAAAGTAGCTGCAGAAGAATCAACCTGGCACTGTTGCAGGAAGAAAGAGTTAAAAATATCAGCTTTAGAGAAACTATCTGATATAAGTTTGCCGCCATGTAAAAGAGAGGGAATAGTCGAAGAATGATTTCTATTTAAAAAGTGTTTGACAGTGCGCTACCAACATTTGATTGGTCGAGAAGAATTGTTCAAGTCAGCGCACAATTTTTCATTATATTATTTTTCAGCCTGATTCAATCGTTTTTGATAATGATTCGGTAATTGGCAAAAGGTTTTCCATGCAGCTGGTTCAAAATTTCGACTTTTTGCTTTTTCGGATTGTCTTTTGACTTGACGCTTAAGTGATCGGAGCCGGGTATTATACCAAGGTAGGTCAGAAGGCCTGACTTCAATGTTTTTATTCCGAATACAGCTTGTTGCACTGTCATGAATAAATTTGACCATGAATTGCAACATATGTCAATATCATCGGTAACATGCATTTCATTTCACAAAAAAAAAAAAAAAATAAATAAATTAAAAAAAAAAAAAAAATGTGCCCCTCTTTATTGAACAATTAAATGAAAGTACGATACACAATCAAGTTGAAAGACTGGCACAGGTGAAAACTTGCATTTTACCTTTGTTTCGTGAATCATGAGTCTAGTTGAGCAAATATTTAGTACATAATGAACAAATGGAAAATACATACTCAGTGCGTGGTCGAACGTCTTGCCTTGTAAATTAACTTGCAATTAATAAAGCAGACAAAATCGAAAAAGCTAAATTAGCTGTTTGCATATTTTCAAAATGACAAGGGGGAAGAACAAATTGTTTGTATGCACATACATTGACTTTGCACCTTATTTTCACGCTTTATCTGAGCGCTCGGTGTTGCCAGGTTCGTGTATAAAGCCAAATTGCGTCTTTGAATCATTGGAACTATTTTTGTGTTGTAAAAACTGTTAATGCTTGAACTACTTTTTGATTGAACATTAATTTGTGTTTTGTACCTGCGATAAACAGTGTCTCGAAATGTAGGTCCATTTGCAAAGTGGATCATGATTATGGTTATTGCCCTTACATTATACAAATGTACCCGGAAGTGAACCCAGGAAAATTAATTATAGTATACTCTGTATGTAACTAGAAGTAAACATGAAGTCTCTATTTTTTGCGATAATACAAGTCGCCAGCAAATAACACAGCAAAGGGTATTTCTAGACAGTGTCAAATCGAGTTAAATCATGGCAGTCAAATACACGTCATTATGTGTGGCATTGGTTCATTTAAGCTTATCAACAAACTTATTACTTCACCTTATAGGGCAAGAGAAACAAACAAACAGACAAAAAAGGCCTAGCTTGCTGGAAGTCACGCAAGTTGCATTATATTTGATTATTTTTAATAACGATCACCAGGTCAATTAAAGGGATATTGTGTAACTGCCACAATTTGTCAAAAATATAAGTATATGAATATAAGTTTATCCCATTAACTAAATGCGGACATTAATTTTGTAAATACCCCTTGCTGTGTGTGTCTCGCTTGTGGATGATATGACAAATAGGCCTTTTCCCCGAGGCATCTAGCGAATTTGCAACATTGATGTGTGAAAATTATTAGTTGCTATTCCAAAGCATGTGATATTATTAGATTAATGAAAAACAAAATGATATTAAGTAAATGCGTCTCTGCTTATAAATGCTAAAAAATTTGCATGGTTTTACGTGTTTTGAAATGTAAGTCACTCTTACAGAATATGTAACGAAATCTATACATTTCAACTGGCACTTATAGTTTGTTTCAGAAACAAGAGTAACTCATGATCAGTCGACTATACTCATTTCAGTCACTCACATCAGTCTGTTTTGGTGTCTGTTGTTGGCTCTGAGTAAGCAGCGCCGAAGAAGTTGTTGACAATGACTATTATATTGTGTGTAATTACAGGCAAGCTGTTGACGAGGACTGTTATATTGTGTGTAATTACAGACAAGCTGTTGAAGAGGACTATTATATTTTGTGTAATTACAGACATGCTGTTATCGAGGACTATTATAATGTGTGTAATTACAGGCATACTGTTGACGAGGACTATTATATTTTGTGTAATTACAGGCGTGCTGTTGACGAGGACTATTATATTGTGTGTAATTACAGGCAAGCTGTTGAAGAGGACTATTATATTGTGTGTAATTACAGGCATGCTGTTGACGAGGACTATTATAATGTGTGTAATTACAGGCATACTGTTGACGAGGACTATTATATTTTGTGTAATTACAGGCGTGCTGTTGACGAGGACTATTATATTGTGTGTAATTACAGGCAAGCTGTTGAAGAGGACTATTATATTGTGTGTAATTACAGGCATGCTGTTGACGAGGACTGTTATATTGTGTGTAATTACAGACAAGCTGTTGAAGAGGACTATTATATTTTGTGTAATTACAGACATGCTGTTATCGAGGACTATCATAATGTGTGTAATTACAGGCATACTGTTGACGAGGACTATTATATTGTGTGTAATTACAGGCGTGCTGTTGACGAGGACTATTATATTGTGTGTAAATACAGGCGTGCTGTTGACGAGGACTATTATAATGTGTGTAATTACAAGCATGTTGTTGACGAGGACTATTTTATTGTGTGTAATTACAAGCATGTTGTTAACGAGGACTATTTTATTACTGTGTCATAACATGTATGAAACTTGAATGACAGGTCTCTGTACAAGGAACACAAATCTAGAAAAGGATCATGAATCTAGAACACTTTCAAAAATCATAGCAGACCATTTCAAGGAGAGCAGTTCGACTTTGTATTGTATTGTATTTTAAACATATTAATTGCAACTGGATTGCCCAAAAGATACATCAAGTAGCTTATCTGGAGGCTCTCCAGAACATACAAAGACACACAATAACTTCGAAAATATGTACAGTTACGAATAGGACAGAACTAGGTTTCTGCAATAACGCCGGTACAATCGATCAAAGATAAGAAGCGTATCAACTAGACCGTGACAACTAAACAACTTATGATTGGGTTAAAAGTGAAGTCGTCTGCTTACAATAATGTAGCGTTGAACAGCCTCAAATATTAATTCTTTTGTGGTATTGTCCAACTCGCTTCTACCATACAGAAAAATTTCAATGAGGATGTCACCGGCTATATGCCCTGAAAAAAATGGATTTAAACCGGGAGTAAGTTTGTTGGTGAAAGTCCTTAGTAATTCTGTCCTTGGAACAGTAAATTCAGGACCATACAAAACGAAGTGCATTTTGTCTTCCCCGGGAGGCGTACATGAACAAACAGGAGAAGCTGTAATGTTAACTCTAAATAAATCTGCATTTAATCTGGAGTGACCTGATCTTAGCTGAGTATGACAAATATTAGCAAAACGATTTTCAAAAGAATAATATGCTGGTACATTATCGACCGCCAGTGGAGTTGATTTTAACATTGACTTAAACTGGGACAGCGTTGGGAGACACGGATGTCAATAGGAAGATCATTCCAGGCATTTATTACTGAAGGGAGGAAAGAGCTGACAAGTCGTTTGGTACCAGAGTAAGTTTGGCTTAGTTTGGAAGAGCTTTGTAACTGTCTACCGGACGAGAGTGCCACGTTTTTAGGTCAAAAAGATTTAATTTGGAATATTTACGCCTAGCTTTAAGGGTCGGCCATCCTACTTCCTCCAAAAGTTGGTCGTGAGATGTATATCTAAGAGTGCCCGTGCATACTTTCCCTGCCTCATATTGAACAGATTCAAGATCAGACATTTTCCTGGTGCAGTTGTCAAAAATTACACTGCCATATTCTAAAATAGGACGGACAATTGTTAAGTAAAGTTTAAATAATGCTTTTCTTGACAATTTGAATTTCAATCTTTTCATCAATGCAGTTCTTTTGCTTGATTTGTTTATTATACGCTTGGTATGCTTGTCCTAAGTTAAATCACATGGCAGAGTAATCCCTTGGTGGGCATGACTTTAGCTCCAGTTTGCACTGATAAATTAATAAATCCTTTCAGTGTTAAAATTTAGACTGGGGCCACAGTTTTGATTTGCACGGCCTGGGCCAGCACGGGCAGTTTTGGATCTAAACCGTTCTTATATTTTCGGGAATTACATACGTGGCTGTATTTAAATGGAAGATTTTTCGCACTTAAGGAATTGGAATCTGGAATCATTAGAATATTTCAGGTGAAGACAATTGTTGTGAGCATCAATGGAAGAGTTGTTCAATGCAGAGGTCATTTTGGAAAAAACGAAATGTTACTTACCGACATTCTGGATTCGAATATAATATCCAATGAAAAATGTCTGAAATCACCAGAGTAAGTACGGTGTTATAGGCCAGGTAGAGAACTGCCACCTGGTCTGTTCTATAGTTGCGCTCGTTCTAGTCTTGAAATGTTGATACGGTCGTATGATCGCCAATAATGTTTTATCTTGCATCAATGAATATGTTTCCCTCTTCTAAAAGCATTCTGTATTCTTGCATGAATCACAGGATATCAAATTGCATACCTGAGTTATTTCACAAAGATGTGTGCAAATGGAACTCGTGAGTAAAATAGATTGAAAACAACACGCATTCAACACAATTCCATGTGAAATAAAGCTTTTGGCATCCAAGTTAAAATACATACACGGGTAAGGCTGTTGGGCACGACAGTATTAAGGAACTTTGAGGCAGGAAAGATGCATAATGAATGATAACGCAGCACCACGAAGTACACAAACAAGCAGTATTGTGTTGGTGTAAACTGGTCTTATGTTCCTACCTGATCCCGTCGCCGAGAACATATGGTCTTGGCATACATGTAACTGCGGGTTCGTATGATTTGCTACTAATGAGGCCTGATTGATAATGCGAGCACGCAAGAACAGTTGTAAAACAACATCGTACTTCCGATCAAGGCTTTCAATCACTCCATTAACGACGTTGTAATTAGTGTAATAACGTAGTGTCATTATCATATCCAAATCGATCGTATTCCAGATATAAACTGTACGCGGAAATGAACAGATCTTTGTTTGGTTGTTGGTAATATACTTTATTCCATTAATGAAGATTGGGAAAATGGTCTGTGGCGAATTCACATTTCTCTCCTTGTGTATATACAAAATAAGGTATTATCTGTTACCCATACATAAAAATTTATGTAAAAAAAAAAAATATGGCAAGAAAGCAAGTATTAACTAGAAAAGAAGATTTGCTTCAAAGCAAGTCCGTCTGTGTGCCTACAAAGGAAATATGTTGCAATCTACATTCCAACTGAAATCAGAAAATATACATGAGAGAAAACAGAAAATTTAAAACAAAAATCCTATACCAAAATAAGACTTTTGTCATAAATAAAAAATCTGCAGGCAAAACAGAAATGCCAGGGAGAAAATAAAACAGAATGTCAAGTGTCAGCTAACGAACAAGCACACCTTTCATTGCAACTTTCATTGATGGGTCACTGTTGACACGACAGTATGGACATATTTAATGCAAAGATAAACTTAACAGACCTAATTATGTAAGCCCATGTATCGTTTAAGCACTAAAGTCCGATTTTCTAAAAACAAAGTCCTATTCGGTACCATTCACTGAAAAAATGCATAGTTCTAAATCATTGTAGCAAATTAATTATTGGAAGGAACAAATCATATAAATAATATTTGAAATTTTGAAGAACATTGTAGGCTTTGTTAGCCTTTATAAAATCGGGTCATCAGCGGGGAGCCAGTGCACGACTTGTTTCGGTGCCATAAAATGCAGCCCACATTACACAAATATAATGAAACTACTTAAGTCTACACCTAACATTCAGGATTACGCCCACCAAAATTGAATGACAAAATGGCCAGCATTGTGGTATTATCAAAGTAGACCAACAGCATGGTTCACCTATAGGGTGGGGTACCACGGCCAGGAAAAAAAAAAACATTTGACATCATACTTAATATCGCCCATTGACTTCTGGAGTTCATGAAACTGCAAGTCCCAAGGTGCTGTCGCCCTTTGTGCAGGACACCATTTTCCAAGATGGCTGACCTGCTTTGGTGAATTTACTGTGTCTCGTAGACTCTGAGGCATGAGGAGTTGATTTTACATATAGATTTTGGGGCTCAAAGGGTTCAATGGAAACATTTTTAATACCTTCTACCTCCAGCATTTCTTGAAGGTAATTCTAGAAGAAAATCATCGTTGATGCATTGGAAGATCTTGAAGAGACAGTCATTATTTGGAGACAGAGCAACTGTAAAAAATTACAGTCTGCTGTTGACATAAATAGCCTGGATCAGAATTATGCATTCCATTCTTACATCCGTTTTCCTCTATGCCTGCAAAACGTGGATCCCAACAGCTGAACGTAACAACGGATCAAGAAAAGAAATGCTTCAGGAAGGTCCTATGCTTCCTATATGGGTACTGCATCACCCATGAGGAAGCATGGAGTAGGATAATATAAGTATTTGGTGTTTAAGGATCTGCTATTTACAGTGAAGGACATAATGTGGCACGAAAGATAGCAGATCAACAAACCTTGCCCAAACAGCTCTACAAAGTAAAAGTAAACGAGGTATACTGAGACAAAAGAAACAAATGAGAGGGGGAAATATAAAAATAGAAACTGTTGAAATTCAATGGGTGCCTGAGAAAGGTAGGGAACCAAGAAGGATGTAGAAAACTGGTTGAGAATTCAGCAGTGGTGCCCCCTGGTGGTCAAATTGACTTTATGACAAGTTAATTAACAAACAAATCCCACAGTATTTGACTGTGACAATTTTCCCCACAAAAGAATTATGGACTAATTGATGTCACGATTTTATTATTATGTTTTCTTCTTTTATTGTATATCTGGTAAATATTTACTGCAAGAGGAAATATTCTCGCCCTCCAATTGTTTTGCATCTATTTTGGTTTAAGTATATTGGGAACACTGTTTACCTCATAAAAGCAGTTATTATTCCAGTTGAAGGTACCAGTGGAAACACATGAACTCGTGAAAAGTATACCAAACTCATGTTCACTTGTACTTCCTTGTTGCATACGCCGCTTTTCTGCATTCCATTTCAAAAGCTGAGAGCTGGTATAGGAAAATCTGCAATTCCGGTGGTGTTGTAATGTGATATCATCATTCACGATGTTGGTCTCCTTTCAAGAAGTTTTCTCCCTATGTTTTCATGACGCTCATTGCGAGTAGAAAACAGAGACTGAACAATGTGTAGATATGGGGAATTTCTTGGAGATTCGAGGGTGAACGGCTTTGAACAAAGTACACATGTATCTGTATTAGATATATCTATTCCGAGAAAAACTCTGCCATTGTTTGTAGTCATTTTACACTGGACCCACAGTTAAAAGCCTGGTGTATGTTTTCTTTATAAAATAAAATCATCGTCCTTATTCTGTGAAGACTCTGGTTGACTACAGACTTACTGCATTTGGAATAACCTAGCCTAACCCCTACTTGACAAGGAGCAATTACAGTAACACTCAATACACTGTAACTCAGGAAATACAAAGAAATATATGGTAAAACAACCTATAAAAACCGAACACTTAAACAATAACCAACACAAACCAACAACAACATAATAAACATGCAATGCTACATTGGATGTTTCTCAAAGAAAGCACCGGAGCTGACAAAAATGACACCAAAAAAGTTAGAAACCGTGGACCAACTAAATGGTACAGTAAAGTGAGATAATAGAGTTAAGAGAAGAAAATATGCACATATAAACTTAATTTTGAATGGTGTCTTTTCTATATTAGCACACCCATGTTAAATTAATTATAAATTTAATGCCTTCATTGAGTATGCATTTTATATCTTAGTTACATGTACACACACATGGTGCATATTCTGATAAAATCAAACAAGGTTTGATGGAGAGGAATTAACGAATTTCTATTACCTGATAAATTATATGTGCAGTTTTGTCAGGGACCATTTCAATGATTTCAGTCACTCAGTTCATTTAAGTTTTGTTAGGGACCATATTATCACTACAATGTGCTCCTTGGAAGAAACAATATTTTTTTCCAGCAATACATGAACTTCCATGAAATACTTCTGCATATATTAATTGGCTTCCAATAAGTTACCTGTCACCTTGACCTTACCAGGTCACCACCAATCACTGTCGAACAACTTTCTACCTAAATACACGTTGTGACCAAGTTTGAAAAATACCGGATCATGATCTCAAAATTTTTTTATCACAATAAATCAAATCTGGAATGGCTAGATATACAGATGAACAGAAAGATGAATGAATATATACAGTGATTACTATCAGATTGTCACATGTCTGATGCAGGGCCTGAAATACAATATTATATAAATATTAGGCTATCCTTAAAATATGCACAAAATGTTGCACTTTCGAGATAATAAAACTCGGAACACAGCCTCCATACATAGACAAACTAATAGTATTATGCTCATTTATGTAGTACACTTTGGCTAACCATGTTACAAAGGATTTTTTTATTAAAAATAATTTAATATACTTTTACTGGACGTACCGACCATGAACATAGGGTTAGATGCCAAAATTGGAAAACTTATGTCGCTTAGTTTTAAAATTAGAACGCATTTTGCTGTCTGCACCGCTGTCTTGGAACATGGCGGCGTATGCCAATTGCTCCCACTTTTAAGCTTGGTATCATGCGGATATGTTATCTCCACACCTTGGTGACTGATTTATTTATAATGACCTATGTTCTTTTCTTAACCCAACTAAGGCTTTATGGGTCTTCTTGCTGTCATGTGCGACATGAATATAAAGAGCAATTCATAGCTAATTCTCCCATAATGGTGCCTGTCAGAGTTCAATAAAGGGATGGATTACAGCTATGCATTATTATATGAAGTAACCCATTCCAACTACGGATTTCATGTCCGCATTGAATGTCAACGTCCCAATCCGGTCAGTCATGTTGTCTTTACCCGATCTACCGCCAACTTCAGATCCATCTCCCCCGTTTTCTGTATCAAATCGTGGTAATCTTGCTGCATCTTATACTCAGAACAGACCCAGCTAATCATATTTATTTGGCGGAATGCTTCCCGGCGTCTATTTAGCAGGCAACGCGAGCATCCATACGCACACTAGCATGCCAGGCCTCCCCGCTGATCGTGGATATGCAACTGAGTGAACAGGATTCTGCCGGAAGCTGTGGCGGACCTCTTTGTTGACATTTTATATTCATGCGAGCTAATGTGGAACGCAAAGCATCACAATTAAAGTTGTTTTTCAGTGTCAAGATCGTTATTTTATCGTGATATTGAATAATTTATCCATGCACTATTACGGGAGAAATACACACACAGCCTCTCTCGTGTGTTTACGGACTGAACCCAATACTCCTTGGTCGCAGAAGGTAGTCGGCACATACTGTGACCAAGAAGCATTTCATTCTGACAGTAAACAATCTATATACATATTTTATGTTCGGAACGAGCGGGACTCGAACCTGCAATCTTTGGCACCAGTCGCCTAGCTGAAATGGGAAACGCACATATCCACATGTACATGTAATTGACTGCTGATGACAGAGCATAGCCTTTCGTATGTCTGGTCTATTACAAATGTGTACAAGTGCCATACTTGTTAATCGTAATTTGCATTATTTTAACATAACTTATAGGGCCACACACTGTGAAGAGATTGTAGCTTCAGTGATGTCCTCTAGCTTAGGTCTGACAAAATTGATGATACACAAACCTGAGATATGAAGCCGGAATGGCACATTTACACATAATAGTTTGGAGATAGATGTTCAACTTTTTTTTAAATTTTTACCACAAATACTGGGCACATGCAACTCCAAATTCTGCGATTGCTGTTTTTAGTCACAGTTTGGGCATACAGCACAAATCTACGAATTGAAGTTGTGATAAAACTTCTATCTAAAATGATTTAAAGATATTCAGCATTTAAACTTTTCATTAATTAATAATTATACAACTTTTGTGTATGGTTTTTTCCCTGCACCTACACCACAAACCTGTAAAGTGAGGTTGGAAGGCACCTCTACCTATAATAGTTCTGAAGACATTCAAGATTTCAATTTGCAAATGTCCCTAATATACAGAATTTTCAAAACTGTCACTACAAGAGTTCGCTGTTCCGCCTCACTCTCCACAGAGGATTAAAAGGCATATTGCGTCACATTCCACTGGGGTGAAAAAAAATAAAGCCTCACTTCACAGGGGATTAAACAAGATACCCCCACTTGGTCTTAAAATACCCCCACAAGTAAGAGCTCAAAACTGGATTAAACTGGAAGTTATAAAGTTTACACAGCAGTGCCTTGATAACAATCATGAAAAAAATTACTGTGACAGATTTAAGTCACCTTAAAATAGCCACACAGATTAGCTCCAACCTAGTTTCACTGATGAGAGCAGGACCGATCACAATGTCAGGTTTATTTGGCCACGTGGGTTTGTTTACAAATAAGATTCTTATCTTGCACCTACTGGGTCAGTCCACTTTGACCTCGCGGATCAAGCATCTGAAGAGCCGTGTGTGCTTACAATGGCGTGTAAAATGACATTTTCATAACTTTATTTTTCTCTAGAGTCTAAAGTTATTTAGTGAATTGTAACACCATGTCATCACTTTTTCTCCTGTTCATCTTGAAATGAATTGTTATCTTGTCCATAGGTATCCTTTAATAGCGCTGTATGACATAGTAGAGATAATACCGTCCACACATAGCCCTGTTGCGTGCCTTTTACATCTTTTTGTGGAACTTGACACCTCTCTCCATTCGTGTCTGGAAATCCACAAAGTTTATGTTGTAGTAAGCTGGATTGTGTCCAAAGCAATCACAGAATCCCACAGGTACGTATCTTGGGACAAATATAACCCTCTAGTGTGTGCCAGGCATGTAATATGGGTCTGTTTTGACAATCATCAGACTTGGGTGTTGATTCAGTTCAATGGCAGTCTGTCTGAAGGCCATGGTGCACAGGTGCATTTGTGCATTTAGCTGATTAAATAACACGACACACATAATTATCCCCGAGCTGTTAGAGGTGTGCAGGCTTATTCCCACTTGATTACAAGCAAACTTTACCTCACATGAAATAATATTTATGGTAAATGAGGCAACAAAATTTACTCGAGATATATTTTTAAAGAATACACTCACTGTGTGAAGTTTGGGATTTCTACATACCGTAGTAGGATTCAAATTAACTGCAAATTACAATGGAAAGTGATTGGAATACCCAACTCTACAGCCTTGGTGACTGCATGAAATGCCCTGCACACGGTGAACACGAAAACCTTCTTTTCTTGATCGCATATCCCTGAAACTCTATATAAATGCATTAACATAAACCTACATCATTCAATAATATGGTTGAAACCGTTTCCAACATTCTTCCCCGCGCTTGCTTTCGCAACGGTGTGGGTTTTTTTTTTTTTTGTTTGTTTGTTTGTTTTTAGCCAGCTGTAAAGCCATCTGTTGTCTCTTGGCTTCTATTAACAAAACCAAACACACCATATCATAAATGATCTTTTATATGACGCATTTCTATTAAAAACATTTGCAAAGTTGTAATCTCCATCATTTTTAAAAGCAGAAAACACTTAACAAAAGACGCACCCGAACTTCAGGCAGCTAATTTAAAGTGATCAAAATGACAAGTTCCCACCTGATTTTCGTGTGTACCACTGACCCATCTTTGCATACGTCATTTAATCAATAATACAGGGCCATGTTATCACTTTTTTCTGTCTATGGTACTTTTACCAATTAAAAAGTGTGTGCCACGCTTGAAGTGAATCTGGCTAGTGGTTTTGGAGAAGCTGGAGAAGAAAACCCGAATTACCATTGCTATTCGCATTCACTTACATTTTAGTCAATAGGACCGTATGCATTAGTTGATAAGTACCCGCACTGAAACAATCATTAAAAGTTAGAAATTCATAGCAACGGAACCTTGTGTACAGCTGTGCGTGGCCTTTCTACAGAGAATATTTCCTAGTTTGGAGAAGAAGTCGAAAAAAGTGAAAACACAGATTTTCCCCAAAATGTTAAAAAAAATAATAAATGAATAAAAAAATCAATAAAAAATAAAATAACAGCGCCTTCTGTTGAACAAATTAAAGTCTCAAGGTCACCAGAAGTATTGTTGAGCAATTTGCCGCACAGTTTCGGAGAAGAATATTTTTTTCACATTTGGCCCCAAAATGAACAACAAAATACATAAAAATCCCAAAATCGTTGGACAGTGACCAATGGAACCAAGTTGGTAGAAACCCACCGATGGTACACTCCCACCAAGTTTAAGGGGAATCTGGCTAGTGGTTTTGGAGAACAATTCGAAAATGTGAATTATGGATGCCAACGGATGCCTGCCTAACCACCACATTCGCTCAGTTAACTGAAAAGTCAGCTGTATTTGTTAACAATCAGGATTCCAGAGTAACACAACCTGGCGAATAAACTTATTTGTCCCTTCCACAAGGAATATCCTTGCAGCCTTTCAGCAAAATCTGAATGGCTGTTTTGGAGAAGTCGAAAATATCAAAAGCACAAAAAATTGACAAAGTTTGCGGCGCCACCCGATGAATAAATTAAAAACTAGGGTCCCCTAGAAGGGTCCGTGTATAATTTTGAAGCAATTGGCTGAGCGGTTTCGGAAATTTTGTTTAATTTTGGCCAAAAAAAGTCACAAAACACATCCAAAAATCACTGGAGCAAAACTATTTGAACAAACCTGGTAAAGATCCACCCCGGGGATCCACCCAAGGTACACTGCCACCAAGTTTGAATTCAATCTGGTATCGGTTTCAGAGAAGAAGTCGAAAATGTGAATAAGCATTACAATGACCATAACTTACATGGTAATCAACATTTGCCGACAGGGACCTGATTGGACAAAAGTCGTTAAAAATCAGGAACCCATAGCAGTGACACCTACTGAACAACTTTGCTTTTTTCGCAAGAAACATATCCACCAAGTTCCAACTTATCTGAATGACAGTTCTGAAGAAGTTGAAAATAATGAAAACACACACACACACACACACACACACACACACACACACACACACACACACACACACGCACGCACACACACACACACAATAATTACAAGAATAGAAAATAATTGCACAGCAACTTGGGTAAAAATTAAGAACTATGAGTCTCTCTGAATTACGTCCCACTTTTCGCTGTCACTATACATTAGAGCCTGACCGAACCCGAACAACCGAACCCGAGCTTACCGGGTTTCAGGATTGAAGCCAGGATCAGGTTCGGCTTTTATCGTCGCTAAACGTTCGGGTTCGGTTATTACTGTCAATGATAGCAATAAAGTTAAATAAAAATGTCACTGAGGTTACTTTTTGTTCTTGTATACACTTTAATTGATACAACAAACGATACTTTGCAATTACATGTGTCACACGGGTTGCATTAATCGCCTTAATTACATTACCAATAGTAATGCCCCTGTGCAAAAGGGTAACAGCCATTAACCCCTGTCGAACGTTTTCATGTTTGAATTGCATATACCTAACCCGAACGGCGCTCGGTTCGGGATCGGTAAGGTGTACCGAGTACCGAGTACCCGGTTCGGTTTCAAAATGCATGCTCGGTCAGGATCTACTATACATACAAACTCCAAATTTGACATGATTGTACCTCCACACAAGAAGTTGGGCCTCTATATACAGAGGAATGAAGATGTTAAAAATTATGAAAATTAGGGGCATTTAAATCTTGAATATCTCCAAAAGTATAATAGATAGATTCCAACTTCTACTAGGGGGTTATTCACCATTGAACATCTAATGAATTAAAAAAAGTTGTAAATATATGGCAATTTAAATTATGCTAATTAGCATCATTTGAAATCTTAAATCTTAATATCTTCAAAACTAGTAAAGATAGAGATGTGATTTGAATTTCTACTAGGGGATTATTGACCATTGTGCATGCAATGAATCTAAAACAAAAGTTGTAGCAATTCAAATTATGCTAGTTAGCAGTATTCCAAATTTTCAATCTTGAATATCTTCAACACTATAATAGATAGAGATGTCAATCCAACCTCTACTAGGGTATTGTTGACCATGGCGCACCTAATGGATTAAAAACAAATGTTGCACCATTTTAAATTATGCTAACTGGTACCAATAACTTCAAAGCTATTATAGATAGAGATGCCATTCCATCTTCTACTCGTGTGTTATGGAATAGGTGTACATTGCCATACCAATATGCTTTGAACATACACACACTGATTTGTTTTGCAGCAAATCATCTTTTCTTGCTATGTTTTTATTTCTACCCAACTACAGTCAAACTGCAACCACTTGACCGAACAACATATGGCGCATTCAAGAGGCATCACCATTCAGCTCCTGACACATTGATGGTAAATGCTGCAGAAAAGCTTCCTATAATCTATGACATTTGCACAGTGATTGGGGAAACCTTTCCAAGGGCTTTCACACTGCAATGGCCCCAAAATGAAAAAAAAAAAAAAGAAAGAAAGAAAGAAAGAAAGAAAGAAAGAAAGAAAGAAAGAAAGAAAAAAAGAAAGAAAGAAAACAGACAAACAAACAAAACCCAGTGTGACCTTTTTGCTATTTTAGCAGTGTTACAGGTGAAGGTTATCCTTGACGAACGTGACCCCTATTAGGACTTGCTGTTTGTGTGGATTCAAAGTCCTTGAAAAAGTAGGCACGTGGTCAGCTACACGCATTTTGGTCGCATTGGGCTTTTTTCGTGAAAGGATCGGTGTCTGTCGATTGTTAAATATAACAGTAAAGCACTTCATACTACCGAAAACAAACCGTTTGTGTCTGTTATCAAAGAATGGTTCAAACTTGTAAAAATTATCACTGTTGAGTTCAGGGGAGTATATAGCTTGGCAGATTATGATAACACAGTATAGCCCTTAGAATATAATACACTGTAGAAGAGTTTGATAGCATTTAAACGTGTGCTACTATACTAAAATGGATTTATTGAAGAGCAGTTTACTCGTGATATTTTTGATATGCAAATAAATATATAAGTAAGGTTACAGTATTATTTATTGTAAATCACCTTTACTATTTACTGAAAAACAATTGGCTCATGTTAACTTTTTGACACGCAAATACGTAAATATGCTTAAAAAAGTTAGCAAAATAACTCATTGTAAATCATATATTGCTTTCAACTGGTTAGAAACATGTGTTTTACAAAGGAGCCTACAGGGGAGGAGGGACAACTTGTCTTTTCAGCCTGGGCTGACCTATTTCCAACATGGACGCTTATAAACGCGCCACTTTCGAACTTTGTACCTTGCATAATTGAAACGGGCATGATCACAGAAACATTTCTGTGCATGCTGCAATGTTATTATTTTGTCATGACAAGTGAAGAGGTCCAGTGTAGGCAGGGGTATATCTATATAGGTGGTTTATTGTAGACTTGACTTACTGGATAGTATAACATAATAGCGGTGCATACTGGAAGAGGCATTACGTAGCTCTCATGTAAATAATGTGAGGCAAGGGAGCATACATTAATATGTTACATCCCCCCTACTTCTAAGAAAGAAAACATTGAAGCTTATTATCTTGACTTTGTTAGATAGCACCAACAGTCTTGTGAATGGACGGCTCTGAGTCAGTTATATTGCACCAAAGTGCATTGGCCATACTTGATGGTAATAATAATGAATTGCACTATTGAATTGGATTATAGTCATGTTTGAAAAAACGATGACCAGAAAGAGTTAAGACTTAAATAAGTGCTAAGTTGACATTTATGAACTTGGAAGTATAGAAATGGCTTTAACAGTTCAGTCTGCGTTATTGCCGTGGCTATATGTATATATATATATATATATATGTATATATATATATATATATATATATATATATATATATATATATATATATATATATATATATATATATATATCTAGAGTATAACATTTTAATTAACATTCTACATATACTAAGGCTATCGATTGGCTATAAGGATGGTCATGGGGGTAGACTGCCCTCACATCCATTCGGGGTTACTATTTCCTTAAACCAGTAGCCAAGCTAACAAGTGGTTTGCATTTTTATCTGTCCACTTTCACTTTGGCATATCTGTCCGCTCTGGTGGTCTGCTAATGCGCCCGGAACGTGTCATGTAGCCCTGGACTGTTGGTATAGGAGCAGGAGGAGCTGCTGTGTTGCACCTTGGACCGTCTGCAACACTGTCGTCACTGTGGTCATATTCAATGTCAATGCAACCGTAGTAACAACTGTCATAAATAATTGGTGCAGCTACAATGAGTAATTTAATCCATGAAGATATCATTGTATGGCCGTTTTTCTTCAATGCCACACTTGACCTAAATATGTGACCCAGTGACATAGTTTTCAATAGGCACCTGAGGCATCCTTAGGACCAACTCTCATAAATAATTGATGAAGCTGCATTCAATATTTAGATATTGTGTTAACCGCATTTTTACTTCAATGTAGCACTGTGACCTAAATATGTGACCTACTGACCTATTTTTCGTGGAACACCTGAAGCACCTCAACGGCCCTCTGTGATAAAAATTTGGCCTCCATAAAGCGAGTATTTTTTCAGAGAAATGGCGTGGCAAGGCCATTTTTCTTCTATGCGGCACTGTGACCTAAATATGTGACCCAGTGATCTAATTTTCACTAGGTATCTCAGAAATCCTTAGGACCAACTGTTGTAAACAATTGGTGCAGCCACAATGAGAAATTTAATATTTGAAGATGTCATGGTATGGTCGTTTTTCTTCAATGCAGCACTGTGACCTAAATATGTGACCCAGTGGCCTAGTTTTCAATGGGCTTCTGGGGTATTTTTAGGACCAACTGTCATAAATAATTGATGAAGCTACATTTGATATCTTTTTAGATATTGCGTTAACGCCTTTTTTTTTAATGTTGCACTGTGACCTAAAAATAAGACCTAGTGACCTACTTTTCGATAGGCACGTGAAGCACCTCAATGACCCCCTGTGAGAAAAAATGGTCTCTGTAAAGTGAGTATTTTTGGAGATATGGCGTTAACAAACCATGGACGGACGGACGGACGGACGGTGACGACACTACCCCTTCTGCCTTTTGGGCCGAGGGGTAAAGAAAGGGCACATACCTATTTGAATCCCACTTTCGAGACAAAAAGACAACAAACACTGGACAGAACTAGACGCATTAGACAAATAATAAGATGACAAACACAACGACGTAACAGATAGTGCGGTAATGTAATTTCATGTGATATTAGGTCTGCAAATATGTATCATAAATTAACAATGCAGCAAAGATCGATATGTGTTCGTTTTACCATTAATTTAACCTATGCCTGCTGGTATGAAGCGGCCAATTTCGGAAATAAACTCTTGAACTGGTGAAAAATCACAATATTTTCTTCAGGAGAACATGCAGTTGTGAAAGGAGTATACATGGAAATCTCAGTATGGTAACTGACTGCTGAAGAGCATAGATAAGACAAAGAAGAAGTAATGCCAAACGCCTCCGTGGGATATACCACAAACACATAAAGGTGTATCTTTCACGCCGATCTTAAACAAGTGACAATTTAATTGACTAGCACAAAGGCATAGGCGGGTGTGTTGAACTGCGAAAAATCTGTTGCCGTAATTGTATAATTCAGGAAACTTGTTAGCTCTGACAACTGGCTTCATTATATTCGATTTAAATATTTTGGTTGATGCTGAATTTCTAGTCTCTAGAGGTAACTGATTCCACAGCCTAATAATCGGGGTTAAAATAAATTATCAAAGAGTTCCGCACAAGCACGGAAATGAAGAAGATTAAATTTTCCTGACGAGTATGATAGTTTTGGTTGCCCTTAGTAGAAGAATTTAGCGCAAGAAGGAGCTTGTTAACAGGTTTGTACATCAACATCAACTTTGATATTCCTCTGCGTGTGGCTAGAGTCGACCATCCGGTTTCCTCGTAGAGCTTAGCATTGCTCGTTCCGTGCATTGCACCAGTAACGATACGATCAGCATTTAATTCCTAAGCACTCCACATTTGACTCGAGAACCGATCGGACAAAACCAGAATAAATACTTGAGTGTATTTATGTCCAATCTAAACTTCAGGTTTTTCACAATGTGAATCAGTTTACCAGATGTGTTAGAGATTTCAGTAATGTGATCGCAGCATCTTAAATCGGAGCGTTTGTAGGTCCAAGGTGTTTGGGATGGGTAACATTTTTTCAATACATGACATTAGAAATGTATAGGTAGATGGTTAATTTGGTTTGTCTTGTGAGAGATGAGCATGAATGTAGTTTTTTTAGAGCATTAAAGGTCACAAACCAATTCTGTGAACATTGATCAATATCAACAAGACCCGAATTTATAATTTCAGTGGCAGTAAAGGAATTATCAATATTCAAGTACAGAGAGGTATCATCAGCAAACAATTTTATGTTACAACGAACAAGTCCCACAATACCGTTGACATAAATAGGAAACATAAGAGGCCCAAGCACGGAACCTGGAGGAAATCCAGCACAAATTTATCCCAACTGGAGGATTGGCCTTGAATAACTACGCTTTGGTAACGATTCTTTAGATAAACCGAAAACCAATCGTTAAAATATCCCTTTATACCTGCTCTTTAATTTGTACAAAAGTCCAGAAACCCAAACCTTGTGAAACGCTTTACTAATGTCCAGGAAAAACATTCATATTTTCTTTTGTTGATCCAAGGTTAAACACAATTCATGATAGAGAAGCAGCAACTGATGTACCGTCCAGCCGCCCGGCATGAAACCAGATTGAAGAGCAACGCCAGCAATGTTGTCCCGAAAAAAGTTAAATACTTGTTTAAAAACCATCTTTTCAAGCACTTTGCCAACACAGCTGAGTAGAGACACAGGTCTGTAGTTATTGCATGAATTCTCTGGGCCTTTTTTCATAAAGTGGAGAAACGTTTGCTCTTTTCCAGGCTGAGGGGAATTGCTTATCATAAAGTAATAAGTTAAATAATCTGGCAAGTGAGGGGGGGGGGGGAACAGGTGCAGCTTCTTTAAGCAGGTTTGCACCGATACCATCAGGACCAGAAGCTTTAGTTGTGTCAAGACTTACCAGCACCCCCAAGAACCTCTGTGTCTATTACAGTCAGTGAGTCAAGAGTAGATACAGCAGGATCAGTATGTTTGGGTAAAGTGGCGTTGCAGAATGAACGTTACATTGTTCTAGAAAGTAGGAATAAACAACTTCAGCTTTGGACAAGGAATCAGAAATGTGTTTACCATCATCCATGGGGGAGGGAACAGTTGAAGATTGATTTCGGTTCAAAAATATTTAACTGTGCGCCACTAACTTTTGGTTTTCTTCGAAGGGTTGTTGAGGTCCTCACGAAGCTTAACATATGCTCATCTTAAGCACTTTTAGGCTGTTGTTGATAGTGATTTCAAACTTGACAGAGAGAGCTCCATGCATGGGTAATAAAATTTTGACGTTTAGCACTTTCGAATTTTCTTTTAATCTGACATTTAGGTGAACGTAAGCAAGAGTTGTACTATTGTAAGTCATGTGATCCGACTTCAATATTTTTGTTTTGGATTGATTGTTCTGCAGTTTCCGTGAACAATATCGACCAGGAATCACAACACAAATCAATATCTGAAAAAACAGAACATGAATTTCAGTCCACACTTCGAAGGTAGGTTCTGAAAACCTCAAAGTCTGCTTTACCATAGTCACAAATACGTCTTTTGTACGTGTGATCGCTTTTTCCGGAATAGTAGATTAGCACATACAACACTATGGTCACAGTTTGAAATTGGAGGGAGCACATACCTCTCGCGTACATAGTCGGGAATGTTAGATAGGATCTGATCTAAACATTAAGCTGAATGGTTGGATATGAGTTTGGGCTCATTTGTCTGTGCCGTGAGTAGACGGGTACTAGCAAAGTGATCAAACTTATGGCCTGATGGTGTTTGAAAATCGCAATTTAAATCTCCCGTGAAGACAATATTATGAATACCAGTGCCTGTCGCCAGGTGCAAACTTTCCTGAAAATTACTCCATGAAGAAACCGTGGAATTGGGTGGCCTATAAATGACAGTAAATAAAAATGTAGTGTTGCTAAGGCTAATTTCACACCATAAAATCTTCAGATCAGGTCACTCGAGATCCAGTCGTCGAGTGACGTGTGAGGATTTGGATACATCAAGTGCAACACCACCGCCTACCACAATAAGATTAATGTAGAACAAAGTGTGTCATATGTCACTTTGATTCGATGTACTCCGATGTTGTTACTTATATGAGTGGTTGTTGTGAATGTGCGCTGCTCTCTATTTTGTGTATATTTATATTCCCGAATTATGGGGGTGTAAATAAATTATTATTATTATTATTATTATTATTATTATTATTATTATTATTATTATTATTATTATTATTATTATTATTATTATCATTATCATTATTATTATCATTATCATCATCATCATCATCATCATGCTTTCGGAGGATGCGAGATCCAAAGGGTTTTTACGTTCATCATTTGACTCTAAAACAATACCGTCTTCTCCAAGTTGAGCTGGCATTTGTACAATATGGAGTAAACATCGTCCCTGAACATTTGGTGAGGTTGGCAATCAGTTATTATCCCATTACATGCATAAAAGGGCCTTTGAAGTACGGAAACCTTTCTGCAGCGATCTGTCATGCAAGATCGACAAACTGGTTTTAAAGCGAAACGCGGTGACGTCAAACCTGGGCGGAAGTTCACAGCTTAGTTCGCGAACAGATCAAAGAAGGCTATCTTGTTCGGCTTTGTTCCTGTGACGCCCTCCTGTACCGTCGTTTTTTTTTTTGTTTTTTGTTTTTTGTTTTTTTTTTTGACATCGGCATTGTAAATGGCGTATAGATATTAAATGTGTGGGATAGATTGACGTCTCTGATTGAAATTGGAAAGCTTACTGACTGCCGCTTTACATGAACACAGATTTTACTAGGTATCCCTGGATTAATTAGCAGGTCGCACCAATTTCAGCGCCACAAAGTCCAAATGTTTGTCACACAGAACAGGCAAGCATGTTAACTTACTTGCGTTTTAAGTAGGAGACGCAGTAATAGAATTGTAAATAGCATTGATATTCTTAGAATCGGTAGCTCTGCCAGCTATATCCCACCGAGAATCTCTCATTAAACATTGCAGACGGTCTCTTTTTAATGTATCTGAAGTTGGTTTAAAATTTCCTGGGCTTTTCCTTATAGTATGAATAAATCGTATTTATGGAAAACTTTCTGCGTTCCTTCATTGATTTACGGTTGTGAGGTGCTGCCACTTGATGGCACCCAGCTTGAGTAACTACTTGAAAAAAATACGCAGATCTAAGTTACTCCAGGCAATGAATATTCGAACAGTTTCACATCTTCAACGAGAAAGGAACATTTCATTGTTTTCACGCAAGCTGTAGTATTGACGGTCCTAGTCGCGACCTTCATGCTCATTTTATAGCTGGTTAGGCCCACTTAAATGAGGTCTTTATTCATGGGTGCTTTAAACGAGAAAATTGGGTCTTTTGACTTTTCCCCTTTAGATGCCATTTTCAACTGAAAAGACGGTACGGTTTATTCTATTCGGGTTTTGCTCTGTCGTAGAAATTGTCTTAATTGTTATAGAAACGAACACTTGCTTGTGTCACTTCTTACTGAAGACTTTCGGCAGGACATAATTTTGACTGGGTATTCATTGATATCACAGCTGCTCTCTGATTGGCTAAAAGTTCGTGTAGGCAATGAGTGAGTAGCTGAGTTACCAGTCCGTGTTCGGATAAAACTGTTGTATAAATGTAAAAATAGTTTTGGAATCAAACAGCAGATGGTGCCACCGCACAGTCCTCAGCAAACCTTTGGCATGCAGCCAATGTTTATTTCCATACAATGCCACACTGCCACCTGAGCAGCACCATGCATAATTATTTCAATAAGCTTAATAACCTTAAAATACAGGCCAAGGTCACACTATCATTGTGTTACGGTGACCCTAAGAGTAGGTCAGCACGTAGGTTCTATGTATAATATACTCAAGCGTAAGTCTGATCTAGATGTAAGTTCTCTTTACCAGAGGTTTTCAAGCTGCACCTTACCATTACAAACTCTCCTCTTCGAACATCATGAGCCTGGTGATCTACGAAAAACAGTTCAAAGTCACTGATATTAAAAACATATTAGCATCGGGAGTAGTGTGAATATAAGAGAGTTGAAGCATTTTTACTTGAAGACCCCGTGTCTGTGCACAAATGTCCCATTCTCCTCATTGGACGACAGCCGTCACGTGACCATAGGGCGAGAATCGAAAGCAATTTGAAAAAAAAACAAAAAACGAAACTCTTACCTTTTTGTGAGAGCGGATAAGTTAATTTGTCATATTCCTTTTCGCGAAGCGATTTTTAGAGCTATATTTTACACTCGACTATGGGTCAGTATCAAAAGTAATGCACCACGCCCCAGCTCCCAGTGTACCAGATGGGGCCCCAGAAGGGCCTGGTTGTTTGGGACGGGAATTTCTTATCGTTTTTGTTAGTTTTAGGCCCTATAAAAAGCGGATTTTTTTTCTTCTTTTTTGGTCCTAAAATGTCTTACTTACTATGATTTTATACATATATATATATATATATATATATATATATATATATATATATATATATATATATATATACATATATATATATATGTAGCATAATAGTCCATTTACAAAATAAATTTAGTATATTTAGTGAGTAAGTTCTGTCCAAGAATTTCGTCAACACCAGCTTCCAC
This sequence comes from Hermodice carunculata, assembly GCA_964020975.1. NCBI lineage: Eukaryota > Metazoa > Annelida > Polychaeta > Eunicida > Amphinomidae > Hermodice > Hermodice carunculata. Next base: position 96,258,604 of record OZ026616.1, on the reverse strand, counting down.
CTCAAAGTTTACTGTCCCTCATATGCTGCCTTACGATCAGCTTTGTATGACCTGATTTCGCGTCGTGCACCATTTACCATACAACGGTACTATATGGCTCTCATGATGCTTCACCTGACCAAAATGTCGAAGTTTTCTTATCAGTGCAAGAATACATATCTAGGATGAATCTTTTTAACACCGTACGTATTCGCTGATCCTGTAAATTAAGTCTGTTCGTGAATGCAGACTTCTAATTTTTCCTCAAATACCTTTATTTATTTATTTATTTATTTATTTATTTGTTTGTTTGTTTGTTTGTTTGTTTGTTTATTTATCTATTTATTTATTTATTTATTCATTCATTTATTTATTTATATATTTATTTATTCATTCATTTATTCATTTATTTCTTATATTCATTCAAATTAGGTCACTTAATCAAATTTAAATCTTGAAAAAATCACTTGAAAACTATTTTAGGCTGAGGTTTCATTCCAATTTCAATCGATAGATTTTTGGGATAGCTGAATGAAATGAACCAAAGGTCAAAGTTGTAGCAGTTTGATTTATGCAAATTAGGCAAAACACACACACACAAAAATTTGTATAGCTTCAAGACTATAATAGATGGAGGTGCCTTTCTAACTTCAATTTCTAGCTTTCTGACATAACGGCACGAATAAATTATTGTTGCAGGAGTGATATCAATAATGAAAAGGCAATCTTTAAAAGGTTTTTTCAGGCCAACAGACTGATTTGCTGCCAAGCAAATAAAATTTTTCTAGTTATCGCGCTGTTTTCCACGTTATAGGCATATTGTAGATTTGCAGAGAATGAGAATGTTGAGATAGCTCTAACCGTTATAGGAACAGTGAGGCGGAGACTTATATTCCACACTTCTTGTTGTAAGGGTTCAAGACAAAGGGCACAAAAGCTACTTGGCCACTTGATGCTGATGTAAAACAAAGTCACATTCAAATTCTCTTAAAAAACATGCCACCCCTCAAGTTTTTACTTGTAGAAGTCATTATATCTATTCTAGTTAAGGCCCTCTTGTCTGAAATTTAACTCATTCGAAATAAAGAAGCTGGTTGAAAAAGAAAAAAGAAAAACAAAACGAAAAAAAGAAATTGCAATCGGTGTAGAATTTTCACCTACTTCACATATAGTGATTACGGTCATGTAAATGTAACTGAACATGGTGCACTCTGTTCAAAGGCCATAACACAATGCCACCATTCATTTAATATATTTGAACTTTCCTTTGTTATCTGCATTTTGCTCTTTTTGCCGGCACCTGAATCATTGGGTACTTTTGCCTTTCTGTGTCTGTATTAACTCTTTCCTGGAGATTTTTAAAGCATTTTAGATATTTTTCCCCATTTCCTCCTCCCAGGTGAAATTATTTTAGTATTTGACATGCTGGTGATACTATCCCTGATTATCTGGGATGCGATACTGGTAATGGCTTGATGACAACACACACAGCTGCTGTCAGATCCTTCCGAATTCTCTCCCTAGTCAGGAAAATATCTGCTTCATATCTAGACACAGAAATAGCACCATTATCAGCAAATTTAATGATAAAACTGAAGATGCCTGAGGAAAAAAAAACTATTAATTTTTTGTTCATTCTGGAACAATCTGAAGATTCATGCAAACATGAGTTTCAGACCCAAATTCCTTCCAGACTGAATTGGAAATTACATTTCCTTAACTTTGTCTATCTGATTAAAACCCATTGACTTTTCTTATGCTCCCTTTTCTGGAATATGAATTTCGTCCATACAAACACAGCCCATAATCTCCCACATATCATGACTCTCCCTGAAGCAGTCTAACTGGTCACAAGAAATGGCCATGTCTCATCAGCAGAAGGTTCACCTCAGTGTGGTGATTTCACAGATTATGCTCTGTACATCTTAGTTTTTTGTGTCTGTCCAAGGTAAAACAGCAAGCAGTGTGGTAAGTGTATGTTGTTTTCTTCACTGTAAGTTTAAATAATTTGGACTCTGATTTCATTATTTTTTTTCAAACTAGATAGATCCATTATTGGTTATAAAAAGTGTGTAAAAGTGCAAAGAGACGATTTTCGAAGGTGGACTGGCAAAACGCTTCAGTATGATGGGTTGTGCATGTTACAAATCTCTGTTAACCAGTCTGAATGACTGTTACTGTAGTAAGTGTGGTGTGCTAGGTAAATAATGTATCCAGAACCACAGACATGTACCGGCAAGTACTTTGGGTGTGAAGACCTGTAACGACAAGAAGTTTTCCCAATCAGACCTGGGAAAAATTGGAAGAGGATCTAAGCCTTTATCTGAGCGACAACTGTTACAAGCATAGCGATAGATATTTTTTAGATGGGCATTTAAATGAAGTTCAACACTATCTCAGAGAAAAATTACAGAAAAGAAAAGCTCTCAAATTTCGCTTGATCTTATAGGCCAGATTGATTGAACAGAACCAATAGACGGAAGGAAAATGGACTCAATCCCAGGTTTTCACAGTGCAACGACTGTGCTAGCTTCCGATAGTATTGACACTAAGGTGAGGAAGGCATACAGTCATTTGTTGGCACTGTAAATAAATAAGTTCGCAAAGGCTCTGCATGTCGTCTGGAAGAAGTACTTTAATAATTAATTAAAGTGGCTCTATGAATGTTTGCAAGACATCAAAGGATCAGATACAGCTCTGCGTATATCTGCAGCAGTGCCCCAGAAGATTGTAAATGTGGACAATCAATTTAATCATACAGTATCGTGCGGAGAAAAACAGCCCAGAAACTTAGCATTAGGACCTCTGTGATCTGACATTTCTGAACATACATCAATTTGCGCAAAATAAAGGCTGGCATATTGACATCCATAAATGATTTGTGAACAAATTATGCCATATCCACCCAACTACTCATGGCATCTGCATGGAAGTAGGATTTTGCCAAGATTTTGTAGTAGACTTCTGCCTAGCTCTTGCCACACAATCAGCTCAAGATTGCAACACCACTACTAACAACTACAACACTTTACTAAACATTCCCATGCATCTTGCAACTTATAACACTTCTTAGTCAATCAAGTGTCCCAACTGCCATGCTGTGCCACACGTGATAATGATGTGCCTAGTCAAGAAGGGCATTCTTGCTTAGCTAAAACAATTACCTGGAAATGTGATCTTGCCTGGAATAACATTCTGTCGGATTCAAACATACACAAAGCCTACAAAGCAACTATCATTATGTCAAGAATAGCTACTGATAGGGAAATCCCTGCCATAAGACATAGCCACCTTGTACATGGCTGAAATGAAGGTCGTCTACAACGTGGCATGATCAACGCTGGTTTTGCACTGGATCATGGGAAAGCCAATAATCATGGACCAATGCTTCCTTCAGGTCTCACATTCATCTGCAGGATATGTGCATTTCACTAATGTGTACAACAAAAGAGACTAGATGTCAGTGTACCAGAATGTCTCAAAGAAAAGACCGCCCAAGAGCAAAAATAGCAAGATGTTGGCAGTCCAGTTGATAATACCAACCTAGAGCAACAGAAGAACCAAGGTGTCAACAAACCCGAGTGCCTGAAGGAGAGGACCACCAACAAGAGAAAGAAAGAAATGACTTCTATGTGCAGCCCTAATAGAGCAGTTGGTAGACTGAGAACAAAGGCAGTAGTATAGCGGCAAGCACCCCCAAAAGAGGCTAGTTAAGGACATACCCCTCCCCACGATAGAAAAAGGCACAACCTGTTTTTATGGAAGATTAACCAATCTTTAATCAAAAAAGGAGGGTTGTAGTTGTTTATTTGGGTAACAGGACTATTTCATTGCCACAAATGCAAAAAAGGGCAATTAAGTTTGGGGCATTTTTCAAAAATGGAGCTTTACCTCGAATATCCTACACAATTTGACAGAGGGAACCAAAAGCTAGTCTCTAATATGCAGGATGCATTGAGTGAAGCAAACAAATAATAAAAAGTCTGCTTCAGTTGTCTAAATATGCAAAAATTCAGAAAATTATAGCAAAAAACACCATGAGCATTATCTAGATCCAGACATAAAATGTGTCACACGTTTTCGAATTTTTGCACTTTATGCTTGTTTCATGCACCACAAACCACCCAAAGGTCCCTGGATATAATAAATGAAAGAAAAACAGATTTACATTCCATTGAATTGGAATATGGTGAAAATAAATTAACCCCGCCCCCCTTATTTCCGTTTTGCTTAATTTCCGTTTTGTTTTGTTTTGTTTTTATTTTTTTATTTATTTATTTATTTATTTTTGGCAGAGGGGTTGTTTTTTTGTTTTATTTTGTTTTTCGTTTTGCTTAATTTCCGTTTCGTTTGTATTTTTTGTTTTGTTTTTTGTTTGTTTTTTTTTTCTTGATCTCATTCTTCTTTGAGGTACACATAATATATATGCTTCCACAAACATTTCAAAATATAACATTTCTGTAAAATAAAATAGACTTCTGACTTCATATCGAATTAGCAGAGTGTGGTTTTGATGTGATTCTTCGTCCTCTCACCATGGAATCATATGTAAGAGTCTGTTGCATAAAAAATAGAACACATGGCAAAAAGCTGGCTCTGTTCTGTGCCATAGTCAAACTACGTGTACAGGCACCACAGCTGAATTGAAAACCAGTTCTCTCCATATGACTTTACAGTTTCCCCAGCAGGTTTATGGAAATGGCATGTGTTATCAAACTATGAGGATTGTCGATGGTGGAAATTTTATGAAAAACTTCATCCTGTGATAATTTCATTTTGTTGCTCACAGCCATACAAATTGAATATAAGTGTAAATGTAAAAATGTATAAATTATACAAGTTTTGGATATAAAAAGTGTATAAAAGTCAAAACATATCGATAACTAACAATATTTTAAAAGTATACTATATTTATATATGGATGCTTTTGGTTCTGACAGGGACGTGAATGTCCAAATCCACCCCAACCCCCAACCCCACCCCCACCCCCGTTCTGATAAACGTCCCCTATTGCACTTTTAAATTCCATTTGTGCCTAAAACACACTAGAGTAGTGACCATTAACGAGCCAAACGTATAGTATCTTATAATGACCTCTCATTTGAGCTGCAGCAACAGCAACACCTACCTGTTGTTAAAACTTTTGGGGGCAGGTTTGTAGAGGTATTTAGAGATTTATATGCAAATGTACAGTATACAGTGAGTCTGGGGGAGATAAAAGGGAAGAAGCAGAGCTATGTATTGGGTTAAAACAAGGCTGTGTTTTAACGCCTATTTTTGTTTTCATTATATCTGTGCGAGTTATGTGAATAAACAGCCAGAGAGCGGAAGAAATCTTAAGGTAGGGAATGAGAGGATAACAGGTTTTTTTTTCTTTTCTTTTTTCTTTTGCAGATGACATTGTTCTTATGGCTAACACGAAAGAGCAATTACAAAAATCTTCACAAAAGAGCACAAGACTATGGGGGTAAAATGTAGGCTGGAATACAGTGACAAAAAGAGCAAGGTCATGATTCTGGGTCACTCTGGGTCAGAAGCACAGACAGGTAGAAAAGTGGATGGTTGGAAACTTTGAGGTTCCAGGGAAAGTGAAGGTCATTAAGATAGGATAGGTAGATGATTATAGATATTTAGGTGTTTCGGGATCAAACATACAGGGCAAAAAAAAAATGTTTCGATATTGTGTCGATAAGATCGGGGAGAAGGTCAATAGAACAGTAAGTATGGTTACAAAAACAGCAGCAAATAGTTTCAATAGAGCATTTATAGGCAGGGTGCTATGGGAGAGGGTAGCAGTCCCAGGCATGGTATATGGGTTAGATACAATCAATGAGAAAGATCTGGAATGGTCGGAAAGGGCACAGAGAGAGATTAGTAAAAGAATGCCAGGGGCCCAGCCATGTGCAGCATCAGAAGCAGTATTAGGGGAGTTTGGCTTGTTGAATGGCCGAAATAGACAAGCAAAGGCAAAGTTCAGCTATTACAGCTACTTGCGGGGGACAGGAGAGGATATATCGTGCTGGAAGATGTATCTTGAGACAGTTAAAGAACAGACGAAGTGGGTGCTATACATGGACAAGTTAGCATAAAGATAGAACCTGAAGGGGCAAGATGAGGGTGACACTACATGGGAGACAAATTTTGCTTGCAGCAGGAAAGCACGGGGGGGGGGGAGGGTAAGGGTTCAAGAGAAGACCACATTCAAGCTTACCCAGCATTAGAGAGGCCAGTAAAGGGAAGGTGTTGAGATGGAAAGAAGTGTTAAAGATAACTATTCCAAGAGAGACCAGGGGTAGTTAATCTCGAAAAGCGTAAGCAAAAGTGGACAGAAGGAGTGACAGGAAGTGCAAACTATGTAGGGAAGATGTAGATGAAATTGTGGATCATTTGCTTTTACGGTACTCAAAATACCAGGACTTCAGAGATAGACTGTTTGAGAGTTGGGCTGAAAATGATAAGCCGTGCAGGAACATGGTGCAAGTTCGAAATATGGCAGAAAGTGATAGATTAGCATGGATTACGATGCTGAAGGGGGGAATGCCAGGACAACTGAAGGAAGGGAAGGAAGAAGGTAACCTCGTAAGGGCTTCAATGACTCTGGCTGCGGCAACACAGACAGGGGCTATGGACATGCTGAGTTTGAGATGCAATAGTGGGAAGGTGGGTTTTTTTTAGGCTTCCTCTTCACAGAACAGCCGCGAACCAGCGGCACGCCACAGAGATTATTAAGCCAACACTTAAGTCAAACAATTCTACTGAGGTTTGGCGACATTTCAGTTCTCTTGCCTCTGGTTTAACTCTCCTTTGATTACCCAGTCCACATTTGTCCAAGATTCGGATCCCGCCTGGGCGCTTTTGGATGAGTAGAGCCTGTGAGCGTTAACACCGCTTAACGTTATCATATATGGCGTCGTGGAAACATGTACTACTTAACAGATCACATGAATACAGTAACCATCGAAAGACCACTTATTCAAGTTTAAACAAATATCAAACTGACTTCAAATGGAATTCTTAAATAAGTGGGATCGGGGTGTATTTGAGCTGATTTCGCAAGAGTTGCATCCGCTCCAGAAATAAATGAAAGTAAACGCTGTGGACACGGGACATTGGCTCAAATCCGCCTTGGTTTCGGCCACCATTCGGGTCAAAATACAAATATCAAAAGAAAAAGAGATTCTTCACTAACCAGTGAAGACGTGAATACAAACTGTTCCCTGTAATAAATCAGCAGGTGCGTGTATAAATGAACTGTAAATTTCAACGTTCTGGCTCAGGTCAAATCCACTCACCCTCTAATAGCATATGCTTAGATTACGCATGCAGTAGTTTATCTGGTATTGTCGATGTAACCTAGAAATCTGCTCTTTCGTAAACGGAGTTCAATATGTTATAGTGTGTAATAATAAAGTACCTCAACAAGCAGTGCCTTCCATAATAAATAAGCTATACCACTACTACATCAAAGTTTTGTATCCAGGTTTATATATATATATATATATATATATATATATATATATATATATATATATACGTATATATATATATACGTATATATATATATATATATATATATATATATATATATATATATATATATATATATATATACGTATATATATATATGTGTGTGTGTGTGTGAATCCTAACAGAGGACCACATACCTAAAACTGTCATTATCATGGACCTTTTATTTGGACAACCTAATTTAAATTATTGAAATCCAATCTTACATCTGTTACAATGACAATTAGGCTAGCGGCTAAGGCCCCAAACTGTTCGGGTACCCTTCCCCACGGTAAAACAAGCCACAGTCTTTTTTTTTTTTTTTTGCAAATTAATTTGACTTTAGAAAAGGACAGTTGTGGTCGTTCATTTGGGGAGCAGATATGTTTGATAGCCAGAACCAGGAAGAATCAGCCGGTGTATACTGTTTACAATCCAAATGATGATTTTTGCAGAATATGTGACCCAAAATAAGTTCAGGAGCACCAAGCATTGTATAAACCAAAATAAGTTATTTACAAGATCTGCATGATTTATATCAATTACAGTGTTTGACTCCTTCATGTAAAAAAAAATAGCAAAAATCTAGCCAATTCGAGCAAATAGATTTTTCAGTTTTGACCTTTTGGTGCACATAAAATGCAGCATAAATGAAGAAATTATCAGGCAACAGACACTTCTTTGATACCAAAAACTTTCTAATTAATCCGGCTTTATAGCCCTATGCCACGAAATGAAGTGTCTTTTATGACTGAACGAACGTATTACGATAGTCAATGTGTCCCACGGTAACGGATCAGAAATTTATGAAAACAAATATAAAGTAACAATGAAGAACAATGAAAATAAAATTATTATGTCAAAACTGTTAACATGTTCAGTTGATTTATGATTATTTGGAAGATAGAACCAAAAACCACCAATTTGTGCATATAATGCAGCTTTGGGCAAAAGATCACGATTTCAGTCGAAAAAACAAAATAAGTGGTTAAGGTTAATATTTGAACCTCCTACTCCAAAATCGCAAAAGAGACGACATTGTTTGGCATACAGCTGCTTAGCCGGATTAATTTCAAAGTTTTTGTTACCAGAGAAACGCATGTTTGCCGGGTTTTTTTTGGGGGGGGGGGAGGGTGAGGGGGGGGGGGGCTTTTTTTCCATTTGTGCCTCACCTCACATGTCACAAAGAGTCAAAACTAAAAAAAAATCTTGAATTTGTTCGCTTGGTTTTTCCCGTTTGTACATGAAGGAGTAAAACAATGTAACTAATATAAATGATGCCTATTTTCATACTAAGTTTACTTTAGTTTCAACAATGTTCAGCGTTTCCTGAAAATATCTTTGGTCAGTTGTTCTCCAAAATTCAGTATTTGGATTGTAGACAACATACACCGGTTGATTCTTATTTGTGGCTGTAACACATCCCTACCCCCCAAATGAACCCCCACAACCGTCATTTTCTAATGTAAAATTGAATAATCTTTCAAACAAATTGTGCCTTTAAGCACCAAAGAGGCTAAAACCAGGGGGAATTCCTGACTGTACTTACATTGTGTGGAGATAGGGATCTAGACAGTTTTGCGAATCCCTGAAGAGACAATGCACGCTTCCTGTTTATGAACGATTATGCCTCCAGCTTGATAACATTTTCTTATTAAAATGAAAAACGCGAATTATCACTTCATATGAAACAAATAGATAGTGTCCCATGTACCATTTATACGCAAATACATCCAAAACCTAACACATTTGATATCGATATATTTTCATGGCACATGTTCATATACATACTGACAGTACAATAAACAAATTATCTCTTCGTGTGCATAAAAGTTCTACCTATATTGATCGATCGACTGAGTTGTCGAGATTTTGTAAGATCTCTAATAAGCCCACAATACCCTGCGCGTCAAAACATCTGGCGCATGCGCTGTGCCGCGAGCATACCATCTATTGATCGATGTTCTAATCAAGAGAAAAGAGCGCGTGACCTAGTCAAGCAAACGGGTGCACGGTCGGCTGAGCTGACGCTCGCCTTTCGCTCACGGCATGCGAGATGCGTGGCTCGAGCGTGCATAAAACTGTGCAAGTTGGGGTGGTCCAAGATGCGAGAGAGCTGTACTGTATATCGACCCCCTGTATCGCGTTGTCTTGAATGAAAACCATTTCGACAATACATCGCGGCGTCAAATGAGATTAGTGATAGTTACTTGATGGTCACGAGCGTTTATCAGTGTATGCACAGAGGGGCGTTTCCAATGGATGTGAGGAAAGGAGGGAGCGCGTCACGTTAGCTCCTTTCCTCACATCCATTAGACACACCCCCTCTGTGCATACACTGATACGCGCGAGTGTCCATCAAGTAACTGATTTATTATATATTTTTACTGGCAATCACACTATTCGTAATGTGATTGGTTGACTGGAAATCAGTGATCCTATTGGCTAACGAGATTTCTGCCCAGTTGGCAGAGAGGGCTTGATCGAGTGTGAGAGTGGCGTAGCCTTCGCTCCCACGTTTTGGAGAGAAGGCCTAAAAACGCTAATATGGCTTTTTGGCATGAGGACATTGACGACCTGAAACTGTCCCAAGTGGCAAATATGGCCGGAATGGACTATTTTATGAATGAGATGAGCCTGAGCCAAACATTGGATTTCCTGGAACAAGTGGAAATGGCTGACCACGGTGACGTCCCCGAGGCTGATTTTCAGTTAAAATTGGAAAAGTAAAGTAAGTGACTATTCTACAACTTTGTGCGCTTTTTATGCTACAATTTTCAAGAAACCCGGAAACTACGTGACCAGGAAAGACTCGCTTCAACTGGATTTTCTTTTTCGTTCAAATTAATATGATTGACAATTCTAGGCCTTTCGAGCCTTTCGTGTTGATATGTTGCCGAAGCTACGGTGGATTTACGGCCAGAAGATTGTATTTTGTTTATCGATTGTGTGTAAAATGCAATTGTTTGAAACCTGTATTTTTAATACTTTTTTCAGTTGGAATGTGGGCGCTTACAGATCCCCATCGCAGGTGAGCGCGGTGTATTAGCCACGCCCCTTCAGTTATTCGCTTACCCTGGTACTCATTCAGGGAAGGGGCGTTTATGGCAAGCCAAGAGGGCCATAACGTATTGGTCTTACGCGTTGCCGAGCCTCCACTACGCGTAGTCGAGCCAACCAATCAGATTTCAGTCTCCACTACGCGTTGCCGATAATATGTTTTCCACTACGCGTAGTCGAGCTTCGGCTACGCGTAGTGGAGCAACTTATGGCACCTTTTGGCTGAAGAAAAGCAAACCAATCATTTATGTCCTTGCAATCATTACTGATATTAAAACAGCCAATCAGGTTTACAAGAGCTTCAGTGATTGGATAGTTTGGCTACACGCTATGGGACGCAGGCTCGGCGACGCGTTCTAGAAGAACATTTTCTCGGCAACGCGTAGTGGAGACTGTAATCTTATTGGTTAGCTCGACTACGCGTTGCCGAGCCTCGACTACGCGTAGTGGAGACTGTGATCTTATTGGTTGGCTCGACTACGTGTTGCCGAGACTCTACTACGCGTAGTGGAAACTGTAATCTTATTTGTTGGCTCGACTACGCGTTGCCGAGCCTCGACTACGCGTAGTAGAGACTGCAATCTGATTGGTCTACTCGACTACGCGTTGTCGAGCCTCGACTACGTGTAGTGGAGGCTCGCCTACGCGTAAGACGTATGCGTTATGGCACTGTTGGCTTGCCATAGGCGTTGCTAATACACTGTAGCTCCACTGGGTATCGGTGGATATTTTCTGGGGAACATCAAAGCGCCGACGGTCCAAATATATAATAATATCTAGTGTTCATTAATTATTCGCCACGGCGAATGGGTAGTTGATGAATGTAATTTGCGGGGCTGCAGAGTATCTGAGGCAGACTTCTTATTAATATCTATGAATATACCCGAATATCCTGTTTGGAGAAGCATTGTTAATTAATAAATTACAACCACAAATAATCGAGCCAATAGATTTTAAAATCGTTTATAGTTACCAAACTCCACAGGTATGTTTCAGTTTGCCGAAAAGGGGTGTTTGTAAGTGGTTTTGATTCACAAATTGTATAATTGACCTGAGATGATATAAAACCTTTAGCCTTATTACAGAAAACATTGGAACTGGGTCGCAGTTCGTGTGATAAGTGTAATATTGTTTTACTCATAAACTTTTCATCGAAAATTTCAATTATTATGTACATTAAAAAGAATTATGTTAACTTCAACAAATTTGTCACGTGCAACATAATAGATGAACATATATATATATATATATATATATATATTGTTTAGTATTATATTCCACAATAATGTACATCTATTTGCATAAATATTACAAGTGCATTTTTCACTAACCGAAGGCAAGCGTGGTCGTGCGTAATATAGTCATATTTGTTGCCTCATATTCGTTATTAGGCCTGCGGCATTTGAGCCTAAAATATGAATTTGGTCTACCCGCCTGCCTTATAGCTACAACATAGCCTACCTGATGTAAAATTTTGTCTACTTTTAGAAAATGCCTGTTGTGGAGCTCTCAGGTGGTCCAGTTTTATGCTATGAGCAAAAATAGATACCTACGTCTGAAAAGCAAAACCATAACCTTAATGAAATCGAATAGATTTCTTCAAAATAGGTTTATTATCTTAAATTACAGAACCGTACCTTTTAGGTTCCTTGAGGCACCAAAACTATCTTACAAATAAAGCTGTGTTTGTAGAATGATGTCATATGCATATATTTGCATTATACAAGTCACATGCAAAAAGACCAAAATCGCCATTTCCGATTTCAATAATGTTAAATGTTCAGTTACTACAAATCACTTCGCTTTTCAAAACATTTTGTCTTTATTTACACAGAGTGGGCAACTGAGTATGTAGAACAAGTATATATATATATATATATATATATATATATATATATATATATATATATATATATATATATATATATATATATATATATATATACATATATATATTAATGTCATCCCAGACATATTGTTTTTTCAAAATTTCTCCTTATTTTATTCTTTCTTCTTATTTCCACCACATAATTTGTCTGGAGCTTTTGGCAGACAATGTGCAAGCTACAATGTTTAAACTTGGCATGGTAACGGAGCTAGTAAGGAAGTTGACTTATGTGATTTGGAATAATCGACATGTATAAAATTATGCAAATTAGGGCCTTTCTAAAATTTTAAAGCTCCATATCTTTCAAACTTTTGCAGATAAACACAAAATTTTAATGGGCACATCTAGGTTTGTGACACATGCAAATATAATGGACAGTAAATGAAAGTTGTAGAATTTCAATTTATGTTAATGAGGGTCATTTAGAAATTTAAAAGTTGAATATCTTCGAAACTATTATAGATACAGATGAAATTCTAAGGTAAATATAAGGGTTTGGGGCAAAGCCAAATCTAATGAACCATGAATCAAAGTCATAGGATTTTTAATTTATGCAAATTAGGTGGATATGCGCAATTTTAAATGTTGAATAGCTTCAAAACTATTATAGATAGAGATTCTATATTAACTTTAATTTTGGGGTTTGTGACATAGCTGCATACAATGACCCTGCATCCAAAATTGTACAATTTGTATTGATGCAAATAAGATGAATACAAGAAATTTAAATCTTGAATAACTGCAAAACTATTATACATAGAGGTGCCATTCCGACCTCAGTTTTTGGGTATGTGGCAAAGCCGCATGCCATGAACCGTAAACCAAAGTTGTAGGATTTTAATTTATGCAAAATTGGCAAATTCACAAAATGAAAGTCTTTGAATAGGTATCAAAACTATAACAGATAGTAGTGTCATTCAAACTTTACCTTGCAAGTTTTGTGACATGGCCACATCCAATGAACCAAGAGCCAGCGAGTTATAGCATTCTAATTTATGTAAATTAGCATAATACACAAATTTTAGACTATGCTGAACAATGGCAAAGTGTAGCATTTCAAAGTGTTCTCATTTTGAAGGTACCCAGACAGATTTGCTGTGAAGCAAATCTTTTCTAGTCATTTTTTGTTTCCGACTTCTCTAAAATCACTGACTGAACTCTATTCAAAGGTGGTGGGTATTACTTTGACTTGGTGTCCATCAAAGCGGCTAGGCGATGCTTCCTCCCGGCCCCGGATTTTTCACAAAAAATCGTGATTATAAAAGAGAGAGCACATTGCCATTGGTACAGTTATAGGCTGCTGTGAATACATGTATGCGTAATGTTCCCAAACTAGGTTTACTGGATCCCTGTAGACTTGCCACTGCTGTAGATGTACCTTGGATAGATCTCCAGCAAGTTTTGTTTTATAGGACACACGTCAGTGGCTTTTTTATGTCTGGGTGCAAACCCATACATTTTGTTTTTCAAAGAATTATTTTGTTATTTCCTTCCTTCCTTCCATTCTTCCTTCTTCCCGTCCTCTTTTCTTCCTTTCTTTCTTTCTTTCTTTCTTTCTTTCCTACATTCTCCTTTACGACCAAATTTGTCTGGAGTTTTTCTCAGATACCGTTATTCCGACAATCACAAAACTTGCCATGGTGAAATTAAGCGCCTGACTTGGAATAGTCATGGTGTTTAAAATTATGCAAATTAGGGACAATTAAAATTTCAAAAGCTCCATATCTTCCAAACGATTGCAGACAGACACAGAGTTCTACCTATAACATGTAGGCTTGAGACATCTGCCAATGGGCAGTGACAAAAGTTCTAGAAGTGCAACTAAATGTGGCAATTTTGAGACTCTTTTGCCATGTTAATTGTCTGAATATTTTCTTAAGGAAGGGGAAAAGGGAGGCACATTGTGTTGCATATAAAATATTTTCTTACATTGACACAAAATAATTCAGACAAAATTGCACTGATTAGGTGCGCATGCGGTAAGGACGTTCTTTGGGAGCTCTGACAATTTTACCATCTTTTTGCTGGATATGATAAGTAATATATATGCTTGATAAGTATGCGCTCAGTGTCATGGATACCTTAAATTAGAGTTAAATGAAAAATATTTGGAAAAGGCACAAAATGTGGAACAAATTCTTTAATTCTATTGTCAAAAAGACATAATAATGTTGCTTTATTACGACAGGAGTAACTGCAGGGAAATATGGAAAGTTTATAAAAACATCTACTGGTAGTATTATCACATGTATCATTGCTCAGCAGTTTCAACACGGTTGATAATACGTGTCCAAAATCAACAAAAATCTGCTTTTGAATAATCATGATATTTGGAGGCACGTTCCTAGGTGACCATAAAACACTCCTACTTGACTCAATTTACATCACATTTAGTGGAGAAAGAGTCTCTTTACATTTTAACAGCGCATTTGATAAAAATTATTCCTAAAGTTTGATGCTAGAAACAAGCTTCTGATGTTTGATTGCAAATTTATGTGATTTTTAGTAACATTCTGTTGCCAAGGCAACCAACTTTGACACTTACAATCTCAAACTGGTTTCTTAGGAAATGCCTGTATAGTAGGTATGCTGATGTAAAGTTGTGAAGTGGTACCTTGCATTTTCATTTCGTAATAGTTAAAGATTTGTTTTTCCCTGGACTACTAAAAAAATGCCGTTACCATGGAAAGCAATAAAAACATATGTTGCCCATTAAATCGATGGTACAGTTTACGTAACCTTTACTTACAGGTTCTTATCTTTTATGTAATACCAAATTTAGCTAAGAATTTTTTTGTTTAAGGACTGATTTTCTGGCAATATTATCACTTGTATGTATCATTTCTCAGCAATGTGCAGCACTGGCCGTATGACCAATTTTTGCAATATCCACAAAGATCTGCTCATTTTGAGTAATGTAAACATTTGCAAGAACGTTGCTAGGCTACCCAAAACAGTGTTCCTTCACTCAATTAACCTCATTGTTAGTGCAGAAAGAATCTTTCTACATTTTAACATCAAATGTTATGAAAATTATTCCCGATATTTAAAACTATAAATAAGTTGTAGTGTTTACATGCAAATTCAACGGATTTTTACAAACATTCTGTTGCCATGGTAACCAACTGTTGACACTTACTATCTCAAACTAGTTTTTTATTAAAAACCCTGTATAGAAGGTATGTTGATGTAAAGTTGTGATGTGGTATCTTGTATGCGTATAAAGTTATGGTTAATAAAGTGATTCTCCTTTCGTTTCATGAAAACTTAATTTCGTTGCCATGGTAACCAATATAAATATAAATACAAATTGACCATGAAATTTATAGTACACTTTACCTAACTTTAAACTTCAGGTTCTTATCTTTTGATTGATACCAAATCCGGCCGGTTATTTTTTCCGGTTGAACGAAAACTGAAAATAAGCCTTTTTCTGAAAATTTAGCTGCTCTACTATATGGGTTTTTTAATTTGCATATACCGTAAAACTGGACCACATGAGAGCTCCACAACAGGTATATTTGAAATCTACAGAAGATTTGCAAAAAAATGAGGTATGTTACAGCTATAAGGCAGACGGGTAGACCAAACTCCTTAAATAAGGCCCTTTTCTGAGATTTGCCGCAGGCCTATATACGGTTGTCCAAAAGACTTTATTGACCTAAGACAAGCTTTCCTGGTTCAAATACATTTACCATTTCAAAATATCCTAACCAAAATCTGAGGCAAATATAAATGAAGAGATGGAGTGAAGACCTGACATACAGGTACGTCTGGTCAGTTGGGAACGCAAAGAGATAATATAACAACAAATGAAAAACATTCACGTTTCCTTAGAATAATCGATTCAAGATGTACCTTCAGATTTGAATGTTTTCCGACAAAAAGCTGCAGAGAGGTCCAGTCAGATGGCATTATCTGGATGGAATTGTATGTTTAATCGTTTGACAAACAAACTGCGAGCCTGGAGGCCTCAGTAACAACTAAATTTGATCCAGTCCGTGTTAGTTACCTGGCGATGATCATGGTGATATTCGGTTTGGACACATTTATATATGCAGCAAGGCCGGTGTCAAACCTGTTGTTTGCGTGGTTCTACGTTATTTTAATTTACACATGTTTTTTGTTATTGAGTTTGGACGTGCCCTGATTAAAATCAACTTCAACTGAGAGAAGAAAAGTGGCAGTGATGCTTGGTCACAAATATTTTCGATGCACTCTGGTGTTCTGTCTTCATAACACCACGTGCAAGTAAGAAAAGTCAAAGAACCTGAGGACACTCTCTGATTTTAGGAATATTGGATTATTCGGGTTTTCAAGTTATGATCATTTCACTAGAATAGGATTATTGAATTGGTTGTCTAAGTACGAATGTTCTGGCTGCGCGCACAATAAAAATTTAGGATCAAGGATGATTTCCAAAAGAACAGCTGGATAGTGTGTGTGAGATTAGATTGATTGATTCTTTACCCTGGGTGGCCCTTTTAGAGCGCAGCTCTGTTCTTCGAAGGGACCCAGCATACATAAAATGAAAATAAGAAGGTAGTGTTACATACATAATTTAACACTAATTAAGGTTAGAGGAATCTTAAAGTGTCGATACTACTACTACATAAGAATAACTAAATCTACACGAACAAAACACTTACTAAAAACAACTTAAAAAACTAAAACTGTCAATGGAGAGTAAAACAAACTAAGGCTGGTATGCACCAATCATACTTAAATTGTAAGTCATACTTACCTTCATGGTAAGCACGACTTACCTAGCAAGTGTGCTTCACCAAACAACCTTACTGCTAAGTCTTCCTTACATTTAAGGTTAAGTCTAAGGTAAGTGAAGGCTAGACTTACAGCCTGGGACAGAGATCCAGTAACCAATATTCGTGTCCCCTTTGTGACCTTTTCACACAATTATGAGGTGGCAAAATGGACGACTACACTGACAGGTTGTGGCAGCTTGAAAATTTGAATTTTTTTGTACACAGAGATGCGTCTTTTAAGGGAGCGAATTAATCCATTTCATCACTTCAGGGATGAAGAGTTTAGAATGCGCTACAGAATGTCAAAGGGTTCTGTCTATACACTGCTACAACAAGTTGTTAATGAATTGGAATATGGTCACAACAGAAATGAACCCATACCAGCACCCATTCACCTCATGATGGCATTGAGATTTTATGCCACAGCTGGCAGTTACTGGCGACTTGGCAGGTGTACACGAGACCACCGTTGGTAGAATAGTCTACAGGGTATCCCAAGCTCTAGCAGCCCTGCGTCCACAGTTCATCAATTTCCCCACTGAACAAAACAGACAAGTTATCCATGAAGATTTTTACCAAATGGCACAATTTCCTGGGGTGTTTGGTGCCATTGATTGTTCACATATATATATATATCAAGTCACCACCTGGGGAAAATGCAGAATTATTCCGCAATAGAAAGGGCTATCATTTGTTGAATGTTCAAGCAATCTGTAATGCCAAAATGGAGTTTACTAACATTGTTGTTAGATGGCCTGGTTCTATACATAATAGCCGTATATTTGACAACAGCATTATATGTGCCAGGTTTGAGAACAGAGAAATCGGTGGCTATCTCCTTGGTGATGCTGGGTATGCATGTCGCCACTACCTCTTGACTCCACTGCAGCATCCCGACACAGCTGCTGAACGGAGATACAATTATGCTCAATCAAAAACTCGCACTGTGATAGAACGTACTTTTGGATTGTGGAAAAAGCGTTTTCCATGTCTGAGAAACAAACTTCCGATCAAAGTAGAACGTTCACTTGTTGTCATTGTGGCAACAGCTGTATTGCACAAATTTCTTTTAGCCAGACATGATGTGCAAGATCTTGATGGAGAGGGAGACGACAATGGCCAGGTAGTAAATGAGGAAAACGGGGGCATTGGTTTAGATGCTGGCAGGGCAATTATTAAACAGCACTTCGCAAGGTAATTTTTCCCCCTCTTTTTTTTGGGGGGGGGGGTTATGGTTGGAAAGTTGACCAAAGTATTTTTTCAGATATTTCAGCAGTGTGTTATTCAGGATCATTATAAACAGCATGTTTCCATCTAATTTTGCTCTGGGGTTACCTTTACATGTACATAATATTCATCTCCTCAAAAATGGGTTCATGACGAACAAAATTTCTCAATATAGTAAAAGAAGTATAAATATTAAATGTCATCAAAAAGGCAAATTGCCATAATTCAATTATCTTAGTTCATGTACTTGAACATAGTGTAAAGTAAACTTCATGTTTTCCTTTAGCATTATGTTTCCAAGAAGACCCTCAGAGGTTTGCCTTTGGCCTTCCAATGTATTGGAAATTGCAAAAATATTAAATGAAAGTATCCTTACAGTTCTTATCTTGATGTTTACATGCACACAACGATACGCACGCACACACACACACACACACATATATATATATATAGAGAGAGAGAGAGAGATAGAGGACCTGTCTATTGCGACCATGCTTGGAACAATGAAATGTCGCATTAGGCAGGAGGTCGCATTATAAATGTCAAATTGCAAAGAAATAGAATGGGGTCAGTTCAAGTTGGAGTAGGTCGCAATAGAGAGGTAGTTGTTTTGTACTGGTTGGCGTATGGGTAGATTCCACTGTATATACTAAAATATGTATGTGATATATATATATATATATATATATATATATATATATATATATATATATATATATATATATATATATATATATATATAATATATAAACTGGCTCTAACAATGTATTGAGACCAAGAGCATGCACAAGAAAAGCGGTCACATAAGGGAGGTGTGTCCCTTGTCACTGCCCTGATGATGCAAAACTATTACTTCATGGATGGCCAGTGTTAACAATACAGCTTGTTTACTTTTGTTCATTCGAGCTTGACTTCTCAAAGTGGGCCCTATTCTCTACCACCACAATTGGTGCAGTCAACCTAGAAGTGAGCATTGCTTGTATTATAAGTCTGCCTTATGAGAATGTGAGGCAGACTTACAAAAGGACAACTTGAGCACAGATATAAGTATGGTTGGTGCATACAGACCTAAAACTCTCAAATATCTTTAAAAAGTGAGATTTGCACCGACGTTTAAAAATGATATAAATTATCATATTGCTTTAAAATTCAGGAAGGCTATTAAAAATGCAAGCACCATCATACACAAATGAATGCTTGAATATTTCTCTCTTCGGGTGGGGTACAAAAAGGTTTATGTGAGTAGCAAAACGCGTTGGGTAGTGACCAATCTTGTCAAGGAAATTTAGTTGATCGCATAAATTGTTTGGCGCTTGTCCCTGCGTAGACTTAAACATTTACGTTGTCATGTGGAATTTCCGTCTTTCTTTGATAGTCTGCCACATTAATTCTGTCACAATGTCTTCTGCCCCGTAGTTAATATAATCAGAGTTACCAGTGACAATTCTTGCCGCAGTATTCTGCAGTCTCTGTGCACATTTGAGAACTATCTCAGTACATGTACCCCACACGGTATCGGCATAATCAATAGGTGGTAAAATTGTGCAGTTAAAAATTGGTTCTAATGTTTGAATGGGTAAATTTGCTAACACGTCTGAGCACTGCAAAAAGAATTGTTGAATAATTGACACCCACAATAAGTTGCATGACAAAAAGGAAGGAAAAGTTATCTCTAGGTCTTTTTGATTTTGACTTCGAAGAAGGTGTCATTTTTCCAACGACGTCCTCCTTTTGCAGTCCAGGTAAGAATCAATATGGGAGGGAACATTAAGAATGTTGCCATAACCTTTGCTGGTCAGCCCTTCGTCTCAAGTTACGGGCTCATTTTGGCAAAATACTTGATACTTTTTTATTCGATTGTCAATTTAATCTGTTTTTATCTATTTGTGTGGAACCATATGCGAAAAGAAAGCCACTTGATAAAGTCCCCGTGAAGTCTTGTCCTGCTTTCATTATCATATTTAGATTATGACATCCTGCATGACGTATCCCAATGGCGCCGATTGACCATGTGGCTTCAATGCAAGATAACTGCCATTGTATTGTCATTATTGACTCTTAAGATGCCACATTCCAATGGGGCAAAATCAGTGCAAATCCTTTTCTTTTGATTGGTAACAACACTCAAGCGTTACGTATAGTTACTCTAATATATTGTTTAAGAGCCAGTCAGCTATGTGGCATAGTGGCTAGAACTGTAGGTGGCCCGTTCGAATCCTCATGTGTATTGATGGAGGAGGAGACGCCCTGCACGACAGACGCGGTTACAGCAGGCATATTTAAGGCATTCATGAAACGGCCAAAATGATGCCGCTTGCCCCAGCTGTTTCATGCAACCAGGTGATATATTAACACCACTCATACCGTAAGTTAAGCAGGGGATGCCAACGGTTCTCCAGAGGTAAGTGTTAGCCCGTGAGCCTAACCCAGGGTAGGACATGCAAGCTGGTGCTAGTCTGCAAATCGCCCGCCTGGTGGCAGCACACCTATTGTTCACATGTGAGGCAAAAGATCCATCGGAAGAGAAGGTGACTACTAGAAAATTTATCTCGTCCACGGTAACGAGATTATGGCTGCCCAGAAGCCATTGATAGGAAAGAAAGTTGGTAGAATGGGAAAGGGGCTCGGCGATCCCCGGCTATAATGCATTTTGACTTGTTATGGGCAAAAGCAAAACTCCGCTTATTGGCATAGTCGTGACAAATGTTGATAAGGGCTTGTGGACCAGTAACCGTACAAGAAATATGAGTGCCATGGTCTGCATAAGCAAAACTTAATTTTAGTTTCACCGATGCGTACAGCATAATTAGCAATTTGTAACTGACACACACACACACAGACACAGACACACACACAGACACAGACACACAGACACACAGACACACACACACACACACACATATATATATATATATATATATATATATATATATATATATATATATATATATATATATATATATATATATATGTGTGTGTGTGTGTGTGTATTAAGGAGCTTTGAAGATACGTATGACGGTAGTATTTTATCAACCGTGGAGGAGTATGTGAGTTTGAAGCATTTACTCAAACCGACAACTTTTTTCCAAAAAGAATACAAAACATGCCTTTGATTGTCAAAATGAAAGTTTAAGACGCTGTGTTTGTGCCAGTTATTCCGCATTGCTATGAAAACTGGGTTAACAGTGGACTGAAAAAGGTGGAAACTTTGTATATTGGAGCCCTGAAGGCTTTGTTGGGGGTTCACATAACAACAGAGAACGATCAGTGCTTTGTACTTGTAGAGTTGGGATATCGGGAGGTTTAAGACTTTGTAAAACACAACCAGAAGATGCTTTTTGATAGAATAACACCAGATAGATAGGAGCTGCAAGAACAGACGTTGATGTATGTTACCAATTTTACTGGTGGCACTAGCACAATCTCATATATTGACACATCCCTCGCATGTGATGGCATTTTTGAACATAGCACGACAATAACCAAGAAACGAGTTAGATCGTCGGGTAAATCAAAAATTAGAATGCATGTGGATGTTAACCCACGCTTGGTAGTCAATAATATGTACAGGAAGAGGCAGATGCCCACATCCACAAGAACCTGCGAGTCTTTTTCTCTCGGTCCGCCCGGATGCCAACATTCAAAGTGTTATTCAGGGACAAATAGTCAAGACCACCAGGGACACAAAATGACAAGAAAGAATATTGCAGCAAATACTCAATTCAGATGAGGGACACATACCATAAATTGGTCAAACATTGAACTAATTTCAGAGACTGTCCCTGATGATGAGAGAAAAAAAGATTTTTGCGTTGCACAATTTGTTAGATGACTACATTTTGAGTTGATGCAAAATGCAATAAAAATATGTCTACATTTTGCGTTGTTTATATTTTGCGGCACTACACTGGGTAGTTCAGAACCACAGTTATTATCAAAGCAAATAGTCCCGATGCATCAGCAACAGACTTCTCAAGGCAACGGCCTCTTCCATTGACAAAGCGCGCTTCAATATTTTCAATTACTCTGGAAAACTCCTTCTTACCAGAAAAAATGGAAAGGGGCAAATATTACGGCAAACAGTATAAAGACAATTATCGACGTATATCTTTACTCAGTTGTACAACTAAAACTCCGAGATTAACTGTTTTCAATGTTTTTTACAATCACATCCGACATAACCACTTACTAACTCGGTGGTAGTCAGCTTACTCTGTTGGAGCTTCGACAGTTTTTCAGCTTTTAATAGTGTACAATATAATTTGTGAAGCATTGGAAAAAGGAAAAGACACGGAATTTGTATTCATTGATCTTAGCCGTGCGTTTGATCGGGTATGGCATATTGGACTCACATATAAGCTTAACGACATCGGAATCGAAGGAATAGTTACCCAATGGTTAAGTAGTTATCTTTCTTATAGAGAAAACAAAGTAGTAATTAATGGTCAGTCATCTGGTTGGGTTGATCTCGGTTCAGGTGTGCCACAGGGGTCCATTCTAGTCTCTCTCCTTTTTCGTATCAACATTAATGACTTAAGTGTGACATCAATAGTAGGGTAAAATATTCTTTGCTATGCTGACGACACCTCTGTTCTTAGTTTCAGACAAAAGTTAGGAAGATACTGCGGCTATGACTATTAATGGCGACCTTGGGGCTGTATTCTGACAGGTAAAACAGTGGTTTATTCAAACCAATAAAAAAGAATACAACATACAATAACATCAGCAGAGTGAAGCAAGAATGTCTTCCGCTGTGTCTGAATGGACAGAGAATCGAAGAGGTGAAAAGTCATAGACATTTAGAGGTAATTTTATATGACGGAGGTTCTCGGGATGATCATATCCATTCTTTTTTTACATTTCGGCTATGAATCGAGTGGATTTTTTAAAATAAAACTCAAATCTATTTATGGCAGAAAAACACTAGATAAAATGTTTATGTCATACATTAGGCCTTAAATGAAATATGCCGGTGCCCCGTGGCACAATTGCACCACAGAACAGTCAAACCATCTTGAATGAGCGGCCGGGGGAGGGGTAACGCGTGCAAGGAAACACGCTCCAAATAGAGTTCTCTATGAACAGACTAAATGGGAAATGCTCCAGTGCCGTACAGAAAAAGACATATTGGTTTATATGTATAAAATATTAAATGGACTTGCCCCTCCCTACCTTCAAGCACCGGTTCCACCTGCAAACCAAACAAGATATAACCTTAGAAATATAAATGATATGTCACTTATTACGTGTAGAACCAACTACAGATGGCGCTCCTCTTTTGTCTTTCAACTGCTTCCTTGTGGAACTTATTGCCTTATGAAATCAAGGCTGCCTGAAGGCTCAGCTCGGTTTAGAGAAAGTTAAATAATGCAGTAAATAAACCTCCCAGTTGCGGCCAAAAAAAAAGAAGAAAATTTAACAATCGTTCCCATTCCCAGCAGAGGAAAACTATAATAATAAACTAGGGGGCTCTTAAAGAAATGTAAATCAAAAGAATAAGGCATGGTGACGTACAGTTAGATATTTTCGGAATCGTAATCAGTCCACTGCTATCCCATTACTACTCCATGATAATTGTCATATTACCGATCATCTCTGCAAAGCTGAAATTTTTAACATCTTTTTTCTCGATCAGAGTAACGTCATCATTTTCTATGATTTTCAGTTACAACTATTACCACGGGACCATGCACATCGCTCTGTTGGCGGAGTCCCATGATGTGGATTGTGAGCGGTTTAGTCAGATGCAAGCAGCCCTTCTGTCTGTCTTGTCCAACTGCAGTGTCTTTGCTCCAATCAAGACAGGATCACGTCGCGGAGGAAAGCACTTGGCTGTGTAGTGTCTTGTTTTTCCTGTCTCCTTGTGTATTCTCAGCAAAAAGGGTTAATACAGCGCCAAGAACTTCTCCAAAATTGCCTTCAATAACAGAATGCTGTGTAAAATACTTGGCCGCTCTGTGGAACCATTGATTTGTCATGGAATAAAATACGGTTAAACCATACATTATTTTTTTTATCTTTTATTATTTATATTATTTATATGACTGATATTACTGCATTACTAATTTCATGTACATATACTGTTCTTATACTGCTTTTATTGCTATTTATTGTCGGCAAATAGCCTCCCATAGGCTAACGTTTTATTGTATTACAACCGACGTAAAATAGAGGTTTACTTACTTACTTACTTACTTACTTACTTACTTACTTACTTACATGACATAAATAGACAAACTGTAGCAAGTGCGGGATCAGGACCCACAGAACACATGGGTCAGTTCTGTTCGCCCAGATACCGAAACGAGCAATGGTTTGTAATATCTCATGTTTTGCAGTGAAACAAATGCCCAAAGGTAATTCAAAGCGTGTTATATTCGTGTCAACGGCTCGATTTTTACCGTAACAACACAGGGCTAGTTTGCATACGAACTATGTAATCGGAGGAAGCAGATCATATAGCCGTATTGCATTCCATAAAATACAGTATACGCATACAAACAATGAACTATATATACAGTGAAGACTCGGCACCTTTGTTCTCTTAGAAATGTGTCAGAAAATGTGTCAGATAATGAACTTTTATCATTCAATACTTGTGATCGATACTCTTTGTCCTGTCAACCAAGGACTTCTGGACAGACAAAAATTCTTTTAAGATTTTTTGTAGGCAGCTTCAAACACTTGACTTATTCAATGATTGGATACTACATCCCCCACAAGTACACATACTTTGGCATTCGGCAAAGAATTTTTTCGACTATACAAGATGATGAACATTTGTCATTCAATACTTGTGTCATTATAATGAATATGTCGGATATCTGAGTGCCATTATAATGAGGTTTCATTATATATGTATATATATATATATATATATATATATATATATATATATATATATATATATATATATATATATATATATATATATATATATATACATTGCAGATACCCTTTCTTTTAAGATTTTCTGTAGGCAGCGTCAAACACTTAACTGATTCAATGATTGGATACTACATCCCCCATAAGTACACTTTCTTTGGCATTCGGCGAAGCACCGATGAAATTTGTTCAACTATACAAGTTAATGCCGTTGATTTATTTTGTTGCGGTTCATTGCCAAATCGACAAATTACGTAACAAACGCTGTTACCACCATTGACTTACATGTGATTTTCACGCTGGTTTATCAGACAAAAGTGCAACAAAGTCGCAGCTTTATCTCACCTGATTAATTGATGGGCAGGCTGGGTTGTCGTCTTCGCATCATACAATGTTGGCTTGAAAGTTAACTATGAGTCCAGAACTTTACATCCGATGTGAAAAAAAGAAGAAGAAAAAAAGGGAATTTTCATAGACCTAGGTACCGGTTAGAACAGTTGTAAATTTGGAATATGAGCTCATATTTTATTTTGACCTCTCTGGAGTTACTTTTTGTCGACAATTTTTTGTAAGTGTTTTTTGGAGCAATTTTGTTGACCATCTTGTACATAATAACTTGTTTTTGTATATCCTTACCTGCAGGCAATGCTTTCTTTCGTACTTTCATTTTAAATTTTGCCATGAATTGTAAAATGACGTAAACATTTTACCGCCCGAGCTGCTGGCAGTTGAGCTTTTCCTGATTGGTTGACTCGAGCAGTTTCAAAAGACGACAGTATCATATTCCAAAAGTGGCCGTATAAAAGAAGAAGTATATATCAGATAACTATGGTACTAGGAAAGGTGCTGCCCTTTAATGCCCGAGTTTACTAACTTGTGTAATAGAATGGGCGGTAATTCCTATTGAATGTCTTTTTTATATAGCTAGACAAAAATCGCTAACTTCCTTTTGTTCATCAACAGCTGCACAACACCGATTAAACAGAAAAACCCAGGGGTTAATTGCCCCATCTTAAGGGGTTAATTGCCCCATCATAAGCGGGTAAATCAGACTATCAGTGTTTACAAGAATAACTCTACAAAATTTAAAGACATGCTCTTTCCATCACCTTTCTGGCGCAACGTAACAGTGTAAGCAGACGACAGTTATTTCAGGCACCAGTATTACTACCCTTATGGATATGGGTAACGTTTGCTTTCTTCCCTTCGGATGGAAATATTTGCTTAGAAAGAAAAAAATATGTCAAAAGGAGTTTAATATATTGTGTATCGCATCTTTAAATATTTTGGCGCTTACGCCGTCTGGGTCAGAAGCCCTTATGGTATCCAGATTTTTCAGCACACATGTATCAAGAAATAGATCTTCAGGGAACAACAAACTGTTCAGTGATGCTTCAAAGTTAGCAGAGGGTTTGGAACAATAGCTAGCTGAATCAACAATAGCATTACCTAGAGAGTGACACTTTAAGCTTTCTGGACGTGGCAGATTATCCGAGTATATAACACCACAATGGTCTGTAGTAGAAACTTTGTGGCTTGTCATTTTTTTAATAAGGGATATTTACATGTTCCACCTTGTTCAAAGATTCGGTGCAAATTATTTCTTGACACCCACGATCAAAATAGTTTGCTGCATCTTTCTCAACTTGTCAATGTAAGCACTTTGCAAGTCCTTGTGGAGGCGCCAAGTGTTTGAATTTCGAGATTTCTTTTGCTCTTTTGTACATTTGGACGAGTTCACGCACATGTGAGGACATATAAGGAAATTACGAGTAACCGGTAGTCCATGGTATTGTGGATTCACATTAATGTCTGTGCTTCGAGTTGTTCCATAGGCACCTCATTTCTAGCGCATTCATTTTTATTTTTGTGGCAGCTCAGTCATACTCTTAGCTATCCTGTTATCTTGCTTGTGTTACACAATAGCCCACAGTACATTCTTATTTTCAACAGAAACTAATATGAAGAGCAGCTGTTTTCTTCTTCTTTTTTTTTTTTTTGCCGGGAGCATATTTATGTACAACATGTATGCATTGTTGTCAGAGTTTTTTCTTCTTATTCTGAATGGAAATTTGCTGTGGAAAGCAACAATACCAATGATGACGTGGGTCATATCAAGCAGCAGTACTTAAGCGGCGTCTTTTGTCCACATAAACCCAAATTGACCAGATTTTCTTTGGTAACACACGGATTAAAATATTCAATTTTAGTTGAAACGGTATATCAAAATATAGTTAAACATGCGACGAAACATATACAACAAAATTATGACTTCTGGCAGAGAGGTTATCAGAAACTGGGTGCCGGGTAAGTCAAGTACAATTTATTACTCTGCTTAAGAACCGCCAGAGACTTCGTGTGTTCGGCATTTATAATGCAAACAAGTTTGTCTGATGTCCTTGCATTATCAGGAAAAAAATCTAGTAAATATCCATCAAGCTTTATGTCATTTTTGTGAATGGCATTTATTATTGCAGGCAAACTTGTCAGTGAGCTGACCTTGTAGGACCACAGGCGCTCGTAATATTCACTCAGTAAAGCGTTCGTGCTAATAAGAAGCGTTGCGGGTGGGTGGATGGGTGGATGGGTGTGCAGAGAGCGTGAACCTTGGACTCTTATACGTAATGGCCCACCTAGTGCCTTACCTGTAATAAGGTATTGTTATGCGTCTGCGCAGTCAATCATTAATACTAATTAGGTAGGGGGTCGACCTACACTACGTCGGCAAACGGAGCTCTCACACAGAAATGTTAGAAACCAGGCTCACAGCTGGACCGCCATACCACTTCACGTTTGACATGATTTCTCCGTTTCTTCATAATGCTGCAACGCATCAGTTTATTCAAAAACTACTTTTTACAGGTATGTAACACTGATCATCCATTGAAATCTACATATATCCATGGCCAATAATTCCTGGAAATGCCCGACCAAAACATTTGGGAAAATAAGTGCGACAACTGGTCTCAATTGTCAAGTAGATCGTATTTTTTGATTCACTGACGTTTAAATCCAGTGTCCACTTCCACAAATTGTGAAACCTGACCAAAATTTATACCACTAGTGATTTGGTAGCCACTAAAGTTTTTGGAAGCCATGATTTTGAGACGACATGGACTGGAATCCCAACTGTTCTCTCATTGGCTAGGCAAACTTTTAGCTAATCTGAAAGCAGCTCTCAACCGTCGGTCCTCTACCCACAATTCACATTTTCGACTTCTCCAAACTTTTAGCCAGGTCTACGCAACAATTGGTGGGGATCTACCTTGCGTGCATCTCCACAAATCTTGTTCAAATGGTCTGCTCCAATGATTTTTGTTATTATCAATGATTTTCTTTCTTTCTTTCTTTCTTTCTTTCTTTCTTTCTTTCTTTCTTTCTTTCTTTCTTTTTTTCTTTCTTTCTTTTTCTTTCTTTCTTTCTTTTTTTCTTTCTTTCTTTCTTTCTTTCTATCTTTCTTTCTTTCTTTATCAGTCATTCATGCATTCATTCATTCGTTCATTCATTCATTCATTCATTCATTCATCGACCCATCCATCCATCCATTCATTCATTCATTCATTCATTCATTCATATATTCATTTATTTATTTATTTATTTATTTATCTATTTTGACAAGTTCTATAGAAAGAGAAAGAGGGCCACTGGGGGACTGCACAGCTGCTGTGACACAGCTGTGCAGTGAGAAGCTAAAAGTGTCACTGATCCCGCAAGGTACAGAGGTGGCACGGATGTTGTAATCCAGATCTCAGGAACAACCTCGACCTGTGCTTGGAAGGTATTGGTTTTGAAGCACTCAAAGAGTTAATATATTGCTGGACACGCGATCGCAAGATATTCGCCAAAGATCACAACAATCGCACATTCCGTGTCAGATACGGACAAACGTTTGACTCTCTGCTCAAACCCGTGCAGCAACCGTCATAATTACGTGTACATTCGCAGGATCCCAATGAATGGAGAGTTGACTCCAGACAAAATGGAACCTTTTACCATGGCACCAAAGTGGCCTTGCTTATAAACATATATGGATGTACTTCTCTCTCGTGAACTGAACCAAGACCTCTTCACTAAGTCACTTAATGGACATTTAGTACCGGTATTACAGAGCCAGATAAGTAACGCCCATATTGTTTTGATGTGCAAATCTCTCTCTCTTTTTTCGCACTTGTACTGTACTAATTGAACTGTCAATGGAATAAAAAGTCTATAACAAGACTCAGCTACTGTATTTATGGTACACTCAAGATTTATCTAGGTCTCTGTCATGAATAATATGGACATGCACTGGCAATTATGTGACTCTGCTCACCTAATAGCTGTGTTACCTGGCAGAAATTTGTGTAACTACATGATACAGAGACGCATAAGCATCTCCATACTGTTTCAATAAACTGAACACAGTGGTAGCACGTTACTGGAACCTTTATTGGAACGAAAATGAGTCGATAAAAGTGAACTGTTGCAGCATGTTTTACCCTGGCCAAGGATTAACTTCATGCATATAGTGTCGGTAGGTATGCTGTAAACACCAGATCACCCTGCTCAACTTGTTCTGTGTAAACAATGTTGAACCCAGTACTATTTATTCCGGCACCCCATGACAAGCTGTGCTCTGGTGTGCGTGTACATGCATACAAACAGGTACATGTAATTTGGTGGATATTGCTGGAATTAAGTGCTAGGATATTGGACTACACATGTGTAATTTTGCTTTGAATGGCCCAAATTCTATGCCGCTCTTGAATACACGTAGCCCATTATTGTATAAATGGTGTAACTGTGTTCTATATTAAAATAAATAGTGTGTGATAAAAGAGATGATTTCAATTTTGATATAATGAATTATCCATATATAAGTAGTAATATTCCTATTTATCCTGCTTATGGTGTCTATTTCTCAACACTAATTGCTTTCACAAGAAACTGTACTGGCTTTAAAGATTTTAATGAAGGACATAAATCACTTTTTAGCAAACTGATTAAACAGGGGTTTTCTAAAATAAGATTGAAAAGGGTTTTCTTAACTTAAAAGATAAATATAAAGATGTTCTACAGAAATATCGTGTTGTTTTCTGTAAACATATTAATAAGATATTGTCTGAATGTAAGTTAAACACAAAGAAATATGGTTTGGTAGGGTAATGTTGAGGCTCAGATTGTTTTACCTTGAGTATACTGGAACACTAAAATTCATAATATATTTCAATAAGGATGAAATTAAATAAGGACCATGTAAGTTCTCAGGCATCATGTTGAATGATACATGACTTCTATTTTCTCATCCTTTTGAATATATTGACAAAATTTAAAGAACTCAGCTGATGTAAGTATTTGTTGTTTACAAATTGTAGGCCTATTGTGCTGTAATTTTAATTGATAAATAAACTTGGACGAACACAACCACGTGTCAAAACAAAAATATGTTGATACCAAATTTGGTTGTGTTTTGTCCACATGGAGACCTTGTTTATGGTGTTTACATAAAAGTTTGAAAGTAAATGCTTCCTATATTGCAAATGTTTACCACTCAGGGATTGGTTTCACTCTGTGGGCAGGGGTTGTGCAACGGCTCAAATCTATTCCACGAATTTTAATCAAATTACAACAATGTTGACCTGAAGGTCTGCTAATGGCTCCCGTTGGGTCTATTTGGGCTGGTTCATAACTCTTGTTAGGGATATTACTGATACCTTCCTATCTAAATTTCACATTTCCCCCCCAAAAAATTTACGACATCCACTTCAAACTTCGTAGGATTTATCTTAGGTAAATCTGTACAGCTGCGAAATGTAAGGCAAACGTAAAATTATTTTTTTCCTTACATTTTGCGTCCATGCAAAATGTAAGGGAAATTTCTGCTGCTGCAAATTGTAAAAAAAAAACAAAAACTAATGTGTTTGATGCAAACTATAAAGGAATGTTTTAAGCGACACAAAATGAAGAAAACGCAAAGAAAAATAAGAATAAAATGCATACATACGCACATACATACACACAAACAAACATACATACATACATACATACATACATACATAACATTTAAATATTGGAATGTGATTGCGATATCAATTGGAGTACTTTTTATCAATCCTTATTTATAAATATTCGGAGGTCA
This sequence comes from Hermodice carunculata, assembly GCA_964020975.1. NCBI lineage: Eukaryota > Metazoa > Annelida > Polychaeta > Eunicida > Amphinomidae > Hermodice > Hermodice carunculata. Next base: position 96,227,178 of record OZ026616.1, on the reverse strand, counting down.
AGAAAATGAAACCTCTGACTTTCCAAAGTTTTAATTGCTATCCAAATCGAGTTTCAATTAACCGCGCCAGTGGTTTCGCTGGTCTTGAATCTGCCACTTGTTTAGGGGGAGCTGGATATCGATTTGGCAAAGAAATTGCTGTTCACAGTTTCGATGACGCAATCACAGAAGACTCACTGGCTGTCTTTGGGTTGGCATAAAATGCCGTGAGTACTTTTTAAAGAAGGAAAAGTAAGAAACACCCAAGAAAACATACTGTCGACACATTGTGACGCTGTGTACCTTTGTGTCCGTAATAAAGGAATGAAAAGCAGTCAACCTTGAAATTAAACAATGATGAGTGTCTTGGACGTGCTCCAAAAAGTGGTTTTTGTTGTCTTTGTGACAAACTAAATGAAAATTTGGGTTATTAAATGGAATGAAGCTATGCACTACGTTTATTTTTAATATGCATGTTATTTGTCTAACAAACTAACTCTGGCTCTGACACAGATATTATCTAAACATTTGTCGAACAGAAAAAATGAATTGTAGGTGATACATTTTTTCCTTCCCCGAACCACAAAAATTGCACATGATTACATCACTCAGACCCCAGTGTCTACGTCGCCATTTAAACCCAAAATACCTACACTAGATTTGAATTATAAATTCCCTCTTTTCTAATCCCAAAGGTACAACAGGATACTTTTGTTTGAGCTGAAGCTAAGTTTGTAAATCAAGAATGTGTACGAAGTGCTGCTGGTTTGCAAACAATTTCATGGAAAAAAATCGTAGGTCCGAACACCGAATCCAAATATAAATAAAGTAATACTGCTTAAACCGTTGTAACAATCAATCTCCTGGGCCATGTAATATTCCAAGCCTCGGCCAAACGCTATATGCTTAAATACAGTTCGTATATCTGGTCTAAAAGTTTTCAAGCGCGAGAAATCAAAACATAGGACTAGTTGTCGACGTGTTCTCCTGAGAAAAGACTGCAAAGAAGAAGAAGAAGAAGAAGAAGAAGAAGAAGAAGAAGAAGAAGAAGAAGAAGAAGAAGAAGAAGAAGAAGAAGAAGAAGAAGAAGAAGAAGAAGAAGAAGAAGAAGAAGAAGAAGAAGAAGAAGAAGAAGAAGAAGGGGAAGGAGAAAAAACACAAAAAGGGATTCTTGTTTTGAAAAAGAAGAGCATTATTCATACATTATTATGAATATTATCTTATCATGCATGCATGATTAAGGAATATTGAGAATATTAGGATGATCTACTGACAGTGTGTCCGTACCTACCAAAGTGTGTCTAAACCACTCGTGATCACAAGTTGCAACGGTTGGCTTAAGTAGTTGTTAGATTCTAATAATTTACTTCAAGGATGTTGTTACTTAATCTGGTAGTATGTTTGCTTTAGCATATATAGACAAGAGAGTATATATTTAAAATATGTAAGACCATTTTAACCTGAAGAAGTAGTAACGTTTTCTCGTAAAAGGTAACAGCTCTTTACAATTTGCGTTATTTTAGCATTTTGCGACTATAAACCTCTCTCGATATTTTGTGTCAACTCGCAAAAAAAAAGGCAAAATTCGGACACCTTAAATTGCACGTCAATGCAAAATGTAAACTTTACATTTTGCAGCTGCACAGGATCTCTACCACCTTGATCCAAATAGTCATGCTCCAGTGCTGTTCAGATTTCATTTTTGCTAGTTTGTTTGTTTTGTTCCAATTTTTTGTATGTAGTAAAATGTTAACAAATATTCTCTCTCCATCCTTCAAAACCGCTCGACCAATTCTATTCAAATGACGCTTGGGGCATCTATACCTAAATTTGCTCAACAGGAGGTGCTGTAGTGCGTTTGTTTGTTTGTTTGTTTGTTTGTTTGTTTGTTTTTTTGCTTCACGTCTCGTCCCAACCCGCACGTTAGATCCTCTTCTAAGTCACTGGAAATGTACCTGGACTTGATATTTACCGAATTGTACACTACATGGTGGTTGTTTTCTTTCTCCGTTTCCAAGCAATTTATCATCGAAATGGAAAGCAGACATACAAAATGATGATATAAATGATGACTTAATGCAAAATAGTTTCAGAAAATCATCTATAATGTCTATTTCTACTATATTACGAAGTTTCCAGTTTCGACAGGTCCATAAAATTATTTCAACCAAATTCTTTTTAAATGGGGAATGAAAAGCGAGGATAAATGTTAGTTTTGCAGTAACTCACAAATAGTTATTTGTGCACTTATTCTTTGAATTGCAATGTGTGAAAAGGTTTCGGAAAGAGGTTAATAAATGATGGAAAGAAAAAATTGGTACTCAAATCAGATGGGCAAAAACTGACGTTGTATTAGGGACACTCTATGGAATACAACCGACATATATGTATATATATATATATATATATATATATATATATATATATATATATATATATATATATATATATATATATATATAACTGGAACAGGCTAATGTTCCAACAGAAAATCAAATGTCTCCCCGTTCGCCCTTACTATTGTCACCCTTATTTTTATAAATAGACATACCGATTCCAATGATCTGCAGATATGGTGAAGATACACTCTTTATTGACATTCCTAAACATTGATTTTTAGACGAAATGCCCATGTGGCCTTGAAAAATAGGTCAAGGTCATACATTTGCAGTTACAAGCAAAGTCTTACAAAAGTCTTACATAGAAACATAATCACACAAAATGCCAACCTCTTTAAGACAAATCTTTCTCGAGTGCATCTGCAATGATTTTTAAAAAGTGGCCATGTGACCTTGAAAATAGATCAAGGTCACCCATCTACAATTCAAACCTAATTCATATTTTGGTACATAATCATGCAAAATTTCAACTTCTGAAGTCAAATCCTTGCGGCGTTATTGTGTCCGCGTCAATTTTACAAGACATCCCCATGTGACCGTGAAAAATAGATCAAAATCACCCATATGCAATCCCAAGCAAGGTTTGATATAGGAACATCATCACGAAACATTTCAACTTCCCAAGTCAAATCTTTCTCGAGTTATCGCGTCCGCAACGCACACAACAATGTGTTGAAGAAGAAGAAGAAGATGAAGAAGAAGAAGAAGAAGAAGAAGAAGAAGAAGAAGAAGAAGAAGAAGAAGAAGAAGAAGAAGAAGAAGAAGAAACGGACGCAAAAACAATTTTTCCCCGTTGCATGGGAGACATAATAAAAAAGTAGATCCTCTACTGTTCAGTGTCTGCGTACGTATTATCATTTATAATATTCTCCACATGTAGACCATTGAACAATAAGTGACATTGGCTTGGAAAGGAAACTATACATTATACACATAGAAGTTGAATGTAACAAGGGTGATCTGAAATGTAATTTCTTAACACAGCCTTTCATTCCTATGGTGCATGTTTGCGATGTCTTGCAACGCGTTTGAGGTCAGAGTATATATTGTCTTCACATTACTGGTGGACATTTTTATCATCGCCATCTTGGAACCTTGCAATTACACGTCAAATATAATGAAATGAACCCGTATAGCTTAACTGAATATCTCACAACCCGTACAAACATTTTTCTTATCTGTACTACTGTATGGACTACATAGGGTCATGAAATATCGCCAATGATGTGGGTTGCTAGCTGTGAATAGGACAGGCAACACGGGGGGGGGGGGGGGCAGCATAATCTTTTGGATGATCTGTGGTACCTTTTTGGTACCACAGATCAGCCCTGTTCAGTGTTAGAAAGTACAGCTTTCTAAATTAATTCTGTTTTGGCAACAGAACAATGCAGCCCTCCCTCTGTAAAAAAAGGGGGTGGGGGTTGGCAAAACTAAATGGTAAGAAATACTCGCTGACTATGGTGTATATAAGTAGGCTTTGCAAAACGTACAGGCTTTACCTGTTCGATTCATACAGGTAGTCTGGCAACTGATCTCCAAACACATTTTGTGAATTGCATATGTAATGGTTGTACACCCGCGTATCGTTGCGGATTGAGGGCAGTGAATTATTGTCGGCCATTTGTAGTATTCTCTAAACTAATGTAACAGATGAATATCCGTCCAAAATGTTTTTAACCATGGTGGTTTTCATAACCAAACACGCCATTGTTTTGTTGTGAAGTAGTCCTAATCTTGAGCCTGGCTTGATGCTTTTTCGGTGATACCAATGGGGTCTTGTTATAGTATCATGTACACAAAACTATCTTATTTTTGGCAAGGGAAATTACAGATGATATCATTGTTGTCTTTTTCTTCTGTCATAAATTCCAGGCAACACTTGCACATTGGTATTACTGCTCACGGTTGCGTCACTAGCTGGTGCCAAACCCATAGAAATCTCTCGATGGCAAGGCCCGTGTGACGGCTCGACAAGGGCACAGGTTACCTTTAATGTCCAATTAGAGATAATCACACGACCACCTCGACAGCAATGCAGCCATATCGCAATCAAAGCAAGATATGTTGAAGCCATCATGGAAGCCCTGAACAACACATTTGTGAGTGTTTCTGTCATTGTCAGTAGTAGTTAATCGAGGGTAAGATCGTATAATTTAATAATCAGCATACAACACTAAAAAATGATTAACCTATTGTCGAACGTTAAACGATCGTTTGATAACGACGTTTGTGTCATTCCAAACGTAAGTTCTGACTGTCTAACAAGTATGAAATATGTAAAATGAAAAATTGCAACATAACTTTTTATATGGTCCGTGTCTATACTTTTTGAATTTTTGAAATGGATACTTTTCATGTAAAATTTCCTATAAGCTCAGAAAGATTTTCCAGAGAACAAGGTGATCACATCTACAATATTGTTGTTCATTCTTCATGCATTTGGTCTCCATTTTTGTTCATAAAATATTTATTAAGTGACACGCGGGGTACGGTACCGATGTTTATCCTATCTCTATAGGTTGTTTTTTTGTAGTTCCAGCATACTATCCTACCTTTATAGGTATGTTTTAGTTCCATTATAATGTCGTATATTTCATTGTTGTTTAGTTGTTTGCTTTTTATGATTTTCGCGTCTATATTCTATTTGTCTGGGATATGTATCCAACTTATCGGTGAAGTCGCATGTCCCAACAGCTTATACACATATTCTATTCGTCTGGGATATGTATCTATCTTATCGGTGAAGTAACATGTCCCACCAGCTAATAAAGTATTATCCACATACTTGCATGTAGTAGTCCGTAGTATTGAGCCTTCGAGTTTTTGTATTTTTGCACCGGCAACAATGTCGAGTTCGCTGTGGTAATTCTCAATGAGATTTCGTTCCTGGGGTTTTTTTGTGAGTCTTCTGCCTCTGGAGTCAGTAATAACACAGGTATAGGAGAACTGGTTGTTGACGCTGTTGGAGGACATTTACTACTACAGCTTGGAACAGGGTCCAACTCGGTATCCTAGTTACTATTGTCACAAGCAAATCAATGAAATATAAAGCACAAACACGGGCACAAGAATACAAGAGTGCTGTGTGAAAAGCTCATGCTCAGCTGACCTAGAATTCATCACACTTGGTTCTGTGGACTTGGGATACGATCAAGACCGCCCATGTGCTGAGTGAGCCTGACCTCTAAGGAAGAACACTAATATGTGCAACATTTGGGTCCATCATAAAATTCCAAACATCACCGCAGCATGCCCACTTGCACAAAATAGGTACAAAGTAATCTAAAGTACTTCCCTGCCGAGTTTGACACAAACCTGGCCAATATTATTTAAGTTATAACCATAACAAGAATTTATCTTGTTTAACTTTTCCATAAAAACTTTATAAAATATTTTTCATAAAAAACCTAAAACCACTGGAGCGTGATCATTTGAACAAACTTGGTTAAGACTTACCCAAGGTACATTGCCACCAAATTTGAAATCAATCTGACAGACATTTTCTTGGGAGAAGTCGAAAATGTGAATTAGCAATGACATGCCCGTTGACGTACATAGTAATCAATGAGAAAGGTGTTTTTACCAATATGTACCAAATTGAGGAAAAAAAATAAAATAAAAATCAAAGTCCACAGCAGTGCCACCTAGCAAACAGCTTTCTTTCCACCAAGTTTCAGCTTAATCTGAGTGCCTGTTCTGGAGAAGAAGTCGAAAATAGCACACACACACACACACACACACACACACACACACACACACACACACGCACACACGCACGCACGCACGCACGCACACACACACACACATAATAATAAAATAAAAAAACTGCAGCGCCACCTGGTAAACAAATTAAAATGAAGAGTCCCTAAGAATGTCCCTGTTTGATATCAAGGCAATTGGGTGAGCCGTTCCAGAGAAGCAGAATGTTTTTAATTTCCCCCAAAAAGAACCAAAAAAAAAAAGAAACTCATAGAAAATACAAAAATCACTGGAGCGTGACCATTTTAAAATTTGATAGAGAACCACCCAAGGTACATCCCCACCAAGTTTGAAGTAAATCTGGCTGATGGTTTTAGAGAAGAAGTCGAAAATGTGAATTGTGGACAGATGTCTCCTTTGAAACTTAAAAAGCTTCATATATTATTCCACCATACTGACACTGGTATAAACAGTTCAATAGTGATACAATTTTGAGTACCATAAAGTTGACTAGAGGTGTTATCGGGTAAAGCGTACTAAGCATTTACCTGGAAGCCACCTCTTCCACTATACTGGATGATGGTTGAAACGAAAGAAATCCTACAAAAAATGAGTATCATAATGGTTTTCCGACTTAAGACGGACTAGAGAAAATTGTCTAGGTGGGTTAAGTATATTTGACAGACAGCAGAACACGAGGGACGAAGGGTCATCCTATATCCTCAGCTGACTGACAATTTAGCTGAGCTGAAAACGATATACATAATTTTGTGACAAAGACATGGGTCATAGTGTACACCCAAATGAAACCCCAGAGAAAATGCGGTTTCAAAGAATATGGAACGTTGTTGATAACGAAATGAAAAGATTGAATATAGGTACACATTACCTAAGCACGAAGCAAAAATACTGATAAGCCTACTGAAAGTATGGATGTGGTTAGGCCAACTATCATTTGGCCTTAGTGGGTGGCAGTAGCAGCAGCTTCCCAAATTCAGTGTATGGGTGGGCGATTCATAATTGTTATGACTGTTAAGCCTATTCGATCCATATAGAGTGGCAGCGGTAGCGGCTACCTTAATCAATTTAAGCCTTTTCTATATAGTGTATGGGTGTGTGGCATCGCTAATTGACTTTACCACATTAACGTATCATCTCTTTTTTTTATGCTGATTGGCAGAGGCAGCATCTAGCCCGACTAATGCAATAGTTCTACAACTTAGGCATGTGATGATGGTTATAACCACACGTACCATTTTACTCAGAATGGCTCTCGACACGTTTATGTCGCACAGTTTTTATTTAAATATAGACTTCCCTACAAGATTTTCCAATACCAAAGGGACACTCATAGCTTATTCTGTAAAAAATGACAAAATCTACAATACTACATCCTGAATCATGCCAAAGACATTTTGTGATCACCAACCGTTTTTATATGTATTGATATAACTAATAAGACGACAGGAAGATAAAGATGATAAATTTCAGTAAACAAAGCAAAAAAGTTTTTTTTATAATGAACGTGTAAACACAGATTTTGTTACTTAATTCAATGACAATGTTAACTCGAACCCACATGATAATCTTGATACCCTTGCTGAAATTGTTGAAGATGCTAGAAACAAACATATACCGCACAAAGTCACCACGTGTAACAAACGTTAACATAAAAAACACAAATGGATAACTGCTGGAATACTACGATGTGTAAATCACAGAGCCAAAATATGCAAGAGACTTAAGTCAACACATCCAAATCCTCCATGATATCAAACACTAAAACCTGATGGTAACACTTACAGCAATACATTAAGAAAAAAGTATCCGTTGGGTTAAAAAGGGATGTTATGAATATCTTTTCAAAACCTACAAAAGTGATACTAAAAAGACATGGTGCACTATTAGGGAAATATTACGGAAAACAGCAAAGAAAATGAATTTCCCAGAACTCTTTTACGATAATAGTAATCCATTTAAGGAGAAACACGAGTTGTTTATGTCCTACCAATATTGGAGCAGATTTATCGAACCAAATGGCCGGTCCACCCGGATTTACTCATAATCGAGACCTAATGGGAAGATTTAATATATATTCAAGTTTCATCAAATTAATGCAGATACGGTAAATGAAGTAATAGATAAATTGCGGCCTAAAACTAGCTGTGCTGACGTTGGTATACTTACAAAATTTCCCGAGTTCAGAAAAAAATCCTTCAATTGAATCCCTTACTCTAATCATAAATCAGGGCGTAAATACAGTGGTACCTGCTATGGAGGCCACCTCCTGTGGGAGACTGCATTACTTTTTAAGACTGGCCTTTCACGACCCTGGGCTCCTATTTGTTTTTTCACTTATCTGTGCTAAAAGACCACCTGCTGTACGTGACCGCTTTGCCTGGCATCAAGGGCGGTGGGGAGTAAAGAGTTCGGACTGCGGAATAGGGTAATGACTACTAGGAAGTGGTTTTGAACAAAAAGACACAAATACAATATATATGTATATATATATGTATATATATATATATATATATATATATATATATATATATATATATATATATATATATATATATATATGAATAGGGTATTGACTACTAGGAAGTGGTTTTGGACAAAAAGACACAAATACAATATATATATATATATTGTATTTGTGTCTTTTTGTCCAAAACCACCAACTAGTAGTCATTACCCTATTTCACAGTCCGAAGTCTTTACTCTCCATATGCTAACCTGTCCCTGTCTAACTTATATACATAGAAGTACTATTGTCCATATTGCACACACTTCTTTGTAAAATTTTGACATAGGCTCTATTAGCCCAAATAAATTAAAGGGTCTCCAGGGGGTAACTACTCAACATGTTCCGGAGCCTTTTACCCGTACGTGTCTCTCTGAGTAGGGGCTCCTTGTCTACGCTAAATATGCAGCAAAGACAACCCACATAATAATGAATAAATATGAACGTGGTAATTGATGAATTAGCTAAACAAGTGAAGTTTTGCCTATAAATGCAGAGCTTCATGTCAAAGAAGAATACCTGTCAAACAAACCATAACTGCCAAATTTGCATAGTACAGGTTCAGATTAGAACAATTTGACTGACCCCTGAACCAATATGTACCCTTTCTAGCTAGACAGCTTGTCCTAGTTAAACCATCCGCCAATGTTTAACTGAAGTGGAAACAAGCTGGGGCATTATATTCAGTCCCAGTGATTGTAAATTATATACAGTTGCAGCTAGAGCACCTGTATAAACCAAGGGAAATCCTAACAAGGCCTGCAACAATGTACATCATGCACCAGAGATGTAAAACAAACTCCATGATGACACCTACTCTTCAAACAATTAAGCTCTATTTAACTGCCAACCCTGAGTCAATGTGTCTACTTAATGTGTCAGGTTTGTGACATTTGAGAAAATACTGTCAATATTGAGTTTTTTTTTTATTGAGCAAATGTGCATTTGGGCATATCAGAAAAGAATAAAAGTCATTAGCATTTATGCCAAAAACATGCTATCAAAACAATTTTTCTTAACAGGATTTTAAGTACAATTAGGCAAGCATGTAACTGTTGTAGGCCGCTTCTTGCTACCTATAGCCCCTGGGGGTTTACCTAACAGAAAACATGTAAGCCGAAAATGTCTGATAGTGAATATTAGAACAGAAAGATGCCAAAAGATAAAGTTAAGTAGCAAAACAGACAAGTCTAAAAACTGTAAATTATTGTGGCCAAACTTTCTAATAATCTTTGGATATAAACAGTAGAATTATAGGGCAAGTCAGAAAAGAATGAAAGTCATTTGTATTTATGTCAAGAGAATGCAATGGAAATATTAACCAGATGGCAAGTACAATTAGGCAAGCTTGTAACTGTCGTAGGCCGCTTCTTGCTACATGTAGCCCCTGGGGGTTTATCTAACAGAAAACAAGCTAGCCTAAAATGTCTGAAGGTGAACATTTAAACTTAATGATGTCAAAAGATAAAATTAAGTAGCAAAACAGGCAAGTCTAAAATCTCTAAAATTATTGAAGCCAAACTTTCTAACCATCTCGGGTTATTCACCGAAAAATTTGTAGAAATATTTGATGAAAAGTACACGTTTGAATCCTCTTGACTCAAGTTTATTGTAAACAAGTTTGGGTCTAGATGCAAAGTCCTGAAATTTAGAACAATTACGACCAAATCTCAAAATCTGTGACAAAAATGTATTATATCCAATAGTATCCGAAATATTACTGTCTGGGGGAAAGATAATTAAGTACTTCAAAGTTAAACTCATCTATTTTGTGATAGACGTTAATACAAAGCCTGTCACTAGTGACCTGAATTTCCAAGTCCAAAAACACATCTCTGAAACCATCTGAATTGTTACCCTCCAAAGGGATATCTTTTGGGTAAATTTCATTAGCAATTTAAATGAAATTTTGTACATTTACATAGCCAATGTCATCAATATATCTTGCGTTGTTTGATAATTTTGTAGTCATTTGAAAGTCCTTTTTCATCAATTCATCCATATACTTAAATTCAAGCCAGGTTAGATACAAATCTGCCAGTAAAAGGGAGCAGTTGCTACCCATTGGAATGCCTTTTATTTGTTGAAAAACCAATGGTCCGCATTGAACAACAATATTATCCAAAAGAAATTTTATAGCATCTATCAAAGTTTCAACAGTGTAAGATTTAACGTTACTTTTTGAATATTTATTGTGCGACCAATATGATTTCTTTGTATATGGATAGATATTAATGTATGGTTTACCATGATGTGTAAACATTTTGCTTATGAATTCTGAAAGAGAACTTTTGACTTCATCTATAGGTAGATTTGTCTACAGTGTACAAAAATCAAAACATTTCAGATATTTTGCTTTTACGTCTTTGATTTTAGATACAAACTCGGAAGAATTCCTAATACTACAAAAACAATCTATTTCACAGTTTCTTTAAATTGCATTACAGTATTTACAAAAATGATTCCTAATTGCAGTCAAACACAATTATACTTCTTTTGATAATTTTGTTGTACGTTTTGCAGCACCAGCTATGAATCTAGATTTAAAAGGGTTTTTTATGTAATTTGGGTATCCAGAACAAACGTGGAAAAGAGGAGTCCTCTTCAGAAATTTTGATATTAAAATTCTTTTTCATCGCATCTTTATGTGTATCTATCAAATTATCAATGGATTGTTTGTGTAATTTATAAACGTCATTTCCTCTTATGTCTGAAATTTTGTTTATACCAAGTTCTTTTCTAAAAACATCCAGATAATATATATATATATATATATATATATATATATATATATATATATATATATATATATATAAAGAATGATTAAACTCTTTTTGCACATAAAGTTCTAATAACTATACTTCCTTTGTTCTCGAGAGGCATTGTAAAAGTTCCTTATAACTAGTTATATTGCTGTTTCCTTGGTTGTACGCTATTAAGTGATACGCGGTACGGTTTTAGATCAGGACATTCTAGTGGACGCAATTATACAAGAAATAGATAAAGGACACCTATTGGATCAACCATAACATAATGAAGTTAAGGATTTATCAGCAGATATATTCCTAAATTGTGTAACAGATAAAAAACAATACGTAGAATTCAATAACACTAAATCTAAACTACTGCCACTGACAACTGAAAAACCCCAGGGATCCATTTTAGGACCATTATTATTTCTGATTTACATAAATGATACCATGCATGCAGGTCAAATGTTAAACTTATTTATATACATATTGATAGTTCCACCCTCTCTACCACTCTAAATTCGTTCAACATAGATGTTAATTCCAATTCTAATAAATAATGAACTTTCAAAAATAACGAAATAGTTAGTATTAAATGAACTGTCACTTCATGTAGCTTAAACGAAATTCATGTTAGTTCATCAAATAAAGAAAAATTCAAAACGCCCGAAATAAGAATAAGCAATATACCAGTTGAACTTGTTACAACATTTACCTTTTATGGAATCATCATTGAGGAGCATCTTAATTGGAAGCCCACAGGAAAAACACTATCAAAATCATTTGGATTTTTTAATTAATTAAAACGTTCTATTCCAATATCTGCCAAAAAGCAATATCTATAACTCGTTAATATATCACATTTGAGCTACAGAATTCGACTTCCGGGTTTAAAGTGTTCCACCTTACAAAAAATATCCATAAAAAGGCCATAAGTATAACCTCGTGTAAAAAACATAATGCTCATACTGAACCTTTTTTTAACACTGAAATATATTATTACATATTATTAAAATTGAAATAATGTTTACAATTCACAAATACAAATTTTACGGTAAATTTGTCAACAATAATCTACGAATGAATTTACTAGGACTGCATTTCAACATAATCGTGATCGTATTGCCAGAAAAGCTGATGAGATCCCTATTTCTGACTATAGACACGCTTATGCCACAAAATACCTAGGTACGACTTGTTTGATACCATAAATACAGCAAGAAATGTTCGGGACAAAGTTTTAAGCACGCCTTGAAATGATTTTCAGGATATGTTAAAAGTTGTTTTATTTTTGTATATGGTGACTTGTGTTCTATCCCTGATTGTTGTACTTGTGCACATTCTAATTAAGTTCATAATTCTAGTTGTTTATACATAAGTGCTCATCTTCACTAAAGTAGTCAATGCCTTACATATTGAATATTGAATACTTGTTATTGGTCTAAAAAATAATGTGTAAGTAATATCTGACCTATGCTTGTGTGGACATGACTCATCTTATTGCAAAGAGTGTCCTGGTTTTTTTTTTTTTTTTTTTTTTTTTGGTTTTTGTTTCTTTTTTTTTTTTTCTGGTGTGTGTTTTGTTTTGATTTTTTTTGGAGTTTTTTTTTTGTTTTTTTTTTTTTCATTTTTTTTTTACTTATGCCATTATATTGTGAAACAATATGGGGTGGCTTTTGTGACAGCGGCAACTTTTATTGCCTTAATGAGAAATTCCGCGGCCAAATTAGAAATATGAAGTTTTTAGATTAAATGCAGTCATGTACCAGTCATTTCTTGTTGGCAAATCAAATGTTTCCGGTTCTGAGTCGAAGTCTATTGTTCCAGTAACACTGTCAAAAGGTTAGGCCGAAAAAACACATGAGTTTGGTAGTTTATATGACAAGAGGACTGTTTTTATCAGTTTTGTTATTAGCTGTTGAAAGATTCCACGGTAAAACAAATCCTGTAGTTGAATGTTTCTCCATCATGTTGGCAAACACAATACAATATTTGGGACTGTAGTTATAAAAGGTTTTTTTTTTTTTGTTTTTTTTTTTTTTTGTTTTTTTTGTTTTTTTTTTTTTTGTTTAGTTTTGTTTTGTTTTGTTTTGTTTTGTTTTTTTTGTTTTGTTTTGTTTTGTTCTGTTTTGTTTTTTATAAAATCTTGTATACAGACCTAGTTTTTCGCGTCCTTTCAACAAAAGGTTCAACACCACCATATGGTACTATGACGTGAAAGATGCCAAAAGTCAGTCAAGTTAATTGTTCACTTATCTTAGGTTTGTGTTTCACTTTCGCCATTCAAAAGCATCAAATATATTGTGTTGGTGCTGTGAGCGTCATGATAAGGTACATATGTTTCATATTCGAAACACGGATGAAAAGTCCTAAACGGGCAGTACTGTTAGAGTGGTTTTGATAGACTCAATTCTTTTTTCTTTAGAAAAAAACATTTTTAAAGAACATGTTGATCATCAGAAAGTGAGGTTTGCCGTCGTTATTGAGTGGGGCATCGTGCGCCAAAAAGGTTTAGCAAGCGAGAGCTTAAACATACCAAATGAATTTTTAATTTATTAATTAATTTTTCACACGCATTTTTAAGTGGGACTTTATTTTGTGTGAGCGCCGGGCGGTGTGCGTGAATCGAAAGCGATCATGTCATGGGTTAGCATATTGATATATAAAGGATCACGTGATTTTCTTAGTAAACAAAACTAGATGGGTTACATCGATGTTGGGTGTTGTTCGCATGTAGATAACTGTGTTCTTTTCATTGATCTTCAGAATGAGGAAACAGAATGAGTCCGGCCCTTATTTAGTTATTAAACTGCTACCATGAATTGTATGTTTGATTCTCATAGCAAGCTAATTACGAAATGTGTGTGGGTATTAACCTGTTTCATATGGTCACAACACGGTAAGGGTTGCTTACGCAAAGTTTGGTAGGAATGTCGTGCTCAAATCTGATTTTATTTGACTTTCTGGCTACAAACATACACTACAATTGAGATTTAAAGTCGGTTTAGAAGACTCCAGCAATAAAATTAGTAATGTCGTTATCACAAGAACCCGTATTTGCCCTCTCAAACATATGGCATTAGAGGTTTTAAAGTTTCATGCAGCTGACTAAAATAACCGTGAAAAATAAGATGAATTTTACGACATCTTAGAGATGCAGGAAATAACGGAAGATAAAGGACATCAATTTAAATCAAAAATTGGCGATAAAACACAAAGGAAAAGCTGTTTCCCGTTGACATAATAGTAGAGAGCTTATTGCAAAAAGATATGTACCCTTAAAATCACCTGTGGCGATAAAAACAAAGGCGTATCGAAATTGCCTATTCCAACATGTTCCATGGCTTAGAAGGTAAGTACGCTACCAGATGGATTGGAAATGGATTTCTGAAGTAATATATTAAAGAATACATGTATTATAAGATACACGGTATGAAGTTAATGTGGTCAATCCATATTCCTATGCCACGTAAAAAACAGTTTATTCTGGAAAAATATTTCAAAGAAGTAGCACATGAGTGTAGATCTGTTGTATATTCAGCTGGATCATTTTTGAAAACCAGTCATTCATAATAATCCACCTGATGAGCCTACAGCATTGAGAAAACACAGGCAGTCTGCCACACTGTACAAAGAGAGTCGATACTTAATGCGTCATATTAGTACATATTACTTCCTGGTATTTTGAGCCAAATTTCAAAACGCTTTCGTTCAATGTTTATCTTGACAGTATTTTATGGACCCACATTATGGTATTTGTACTAACCAAAAACAATAGATTAAGACTGTACTGATGTGCCGATATCAGTCAAACAATATGCAAGGCTTGTGTGGCCAATTCAGCAAGTCGTGGTGTCTTTGTTGCCCACGCCGGAGTTTCTTTCTTTCAAACAAAGAAACTCCGACTTCGGCAACTACCCATGAGTTACATTACTCAAAATATCAGGTCTACACCTCAGAACAAACATAACTAGGGGGCCTCGTGAATAGCCCATACTCAGCTGACCTAAGCTTGTGCCAAAAGATAAAAGTTGCATCTAAATAGACCTTTGTTAAACTTAAGCTGAATGGCTATGGCCTTTAGAAGTATTTCTAAGACCGATGACTGAGCCATCTAAAAGCGCAGTCTGACTATCAAGTGAGCTGAACTAAAAATTGCAATGCCACCTGGAGAACAAATTAAGAACTAGTAGTCCCATGGAGTGTTTTTCTGTGATATCAAAGCATTTGGGTGAGCGATTTTAGAGAAGATTTTTTCAAGACTTGCCAAATAAATAAATAAATAAATAAATAAATAAATAAATAAATAAATAAATAAATAAATAAATAAATAAATGAAAAAAATAAATAAATAAGAAAGTAAGTAAGTAAGTAAGTAAGCAAGAAAACAAGCAAGCAAGCAAATAAATAAATAAATAAATAAATAAATAAATAAATAAATAAATAAATAAATCAAAGTTTGATGAAGCGTGACCATTGGAATAAACTTGGTAGAGAGCCGCCTAAAGTACATTGCCACCAAAATTAAAGTGAATCTGGTTCACGGTTTCGGAAAAGTCAAAATTGTGAATTGTGAGCGCATGCCAAATGACGGACGACGAACGATGAGTGATGGCATAGGCTCTGCTGGCTGATAAGTTAGCTGAATTTACATTTGCCTTTTTTGGTTAGTGCGATCTAATAACAAATATGTTCGTCTTATCCTGAACGCATTGAAATGTTGAGTACAGCTTTCAATGGTCTTCTCAAGACAATGAAAAAAGACTGTGGTCAATAGATGACAATACTTTGGTCTCAAGAGGGATCACTGGGGTATCAAACTTCCAAGCACATCACTTTGTTTGTTTACTTGATGCGACAGAATGGTCTAAAACAAGGTAAACCTCCGTGGGTTTCTAACTTTGACGATGGCAATTTGCCTGATGATATGTCAGTCAAGACTACCAGAAGCGAATACTGGAGACAAAGAAATCAAATGCAAATCAATGTTGCGCAAGTGCATCAAAGTGAACTATATTCTTCTGTTGTGTATATTTCTCTTTTGTATAAAACTAAAGCATCTAAAGCTTGCATGCAGTCATTCATTGTTCTTCAAAGTAGAAATGGAGCAATAACAATATCGATGAAGCCGGCTCTTATTAATTCAGACAAACAGCATGACTATAAGGCTGTGCAGAATATAGAGGAAAAACGTGAACTAAAGTATGCAAGACAGGATGTGAACCATACCCATACCGATACAGACACAACACGCATAGAAGACATAGAAAACGAAACTCCTCTTGATGACTTGATTCCCCCAAGAAAACTTGCAGAGAAGCCACATAGAGAAAAAGGTTCAGCGAGGTTGAAAATTCATAAGTCACAAATAGTGCTAGCTCATTACAAAAGGCAAGCAAAACAGAAACCTGTGTGAAAGAAAAGCAAATGACGAAAACACCAAAAGTAGAACTGAAGACCATATGGAGTTAGCTCCACTTGATGAACAAATTATCAACACAGTTTCAAGGATAGTGAACAAATAAGCAGGGAAAGATGTGAAACGTACCAACATTGATACAGATAGGAAATGCACAGAAGATGAAACTCCCATTGCAGACTTGATTCCCGTAAAGAAAATTGCAAATAAACTACAAACAGAAAAAAAATATGAAAAAGTCCAAACCCTCAGAAGCCACAGATCACCTCAATTCGCCAAAAACAACAATTTAAAGAACAAATTCTGTGAAACAAAAAGAAAAATTATAACTGCAAGTAGCGTTGAAGATGTCACTGATGTTGTTCAGCTGGATGATGCAATAATGACGAAAGTTCATGAAATGGTAAAAAAGTCGAAAGATAACTCAAACTCGAAAACTAAGAAATGGAAAAAAAAAGCTTATGAAGCAAAAGCTGACTAGAGAAAGACATGAAAACCATGATGAAAGTGATGAAAACTTCGAATTGCTAACTGACAGCATTTTTAGTTCAAATGGACACAGTCTCTCCACAGATTTCGGCGAGCAGGGTCCTCTGTCACAAGTAATATGGACCAAAAGACTTAAGAAGCAAAACCACAAAGCATTCAATGGTCCTAAACCTCAATGCAAAATTACTGATACTTAAGTCACGAATTTTTTATGTGAAATCGACTGCTTTGAATGGCTTTATTCCTCAAAAACTATTTCAATTAATGGCAACATCAACAAATGCCTATATGCCACTATACTGCGTATATACAAAGCCTTTCGGCAGGAAAGACATGGAAGATGAAGCGTTCCAGCAAGTGGTTGAAGCAGACTTGAGGGCTTACATCGGCACTTGGATGATTACGGCTCTGGATCTTAAAACGACGATTTCATCCAATCCACCAATGGACAACGATTTTACATCCTAAGGGATGTAAATGGTTCCCTTCTTTTGAATATTCAGCAATATTTTTACGTCAAGGACCCGTGTGAATGGTCCATCCCGCATCAAGGACATTAGGAAGCAAAAGATACTCTTCGATAAAGATCCCCTTTTACAAAGCATCCCCGTGGTAGAGAAAGTGAGGCACTAACGTTGGAAAGCATTCAACTTGTATCAAAATTGCAGCGTAGACGAAACCATGTTCGCATTTCAATGGATAACATTTAACTTCAGTGGGTGCCTCTGACAAGGAAGCAAAGAGACGGTTTAAAATCTTTGTAATGGCTGATGGAGAATGTGAGTACATGTCTGAGTTCCAGGTTCACTCATGTTAACAAAAGGAAATTGGCCTAATCAAAAGAGTTGTTGAAAATCTAGCAGAAAACCCATACGGCAGACATCACGTGATATATTAGCAAGGTTTTAGACGTCAATTCCACTCATGCTCTCATTTGGACAACAATACATATTTGTGGGGGTCCTGCAATACCGGGCGAAATTTCTGAAACCGAACAAGAAAACAACAAGATAGAATGACCAGGTCGGAAGTTTGAAACGAGGGAATAAATGAAGAGACAGTTAGCAGATGGCAAGCTACCTGCTTGCATCTGGAAGGATTAGGCATTGGTCTACAACCAAAGTTCTTATCATGGCGACACAGCCTATCAGCAAAAAAAATGCAGTGACAAGGAAGATCCGAAATAGTGTAACAGGGAAAACAGAACTTGGATGTCCAGTTCTCATCAATGATTTCAATAGCATGTGTAGCGTGGACAGGCATGATCACCTGAGAAGCAGTTTCAGTCCTTAAGAATCAGTTGGAAGTGGTGGACTTATGTTTTGCCCTTTGGCATAGAAATGGTATTGATCACGGCATGTATGGTCTGCCAGTCCAGGCGTCTAAAAGCAACACACACAAAAAATTCAGATGGCTGTAAGTAATTTTTTTTTTTCAGAATTAGCTATGTATTATATATGGTGAAAATTTCCAACATTATATAAGTAAATAATATTTTACTGGTAATTTAGGTCTTATATTACCACTTTTTATATCACACAAGTAATCCAATATTATTTATTATTTGTTTCATGAATAGGTTGCCAAGCAACTTATTGCTAGATGTATGCACAGAAAACGGATAGCACCATAGACTTGCTCAAGTCTCACTGGACTGTCTTCCTTATTTTATTTAAAATCAAATTCATTGCAAAATGAAATTTTAAGTAAACACACGTCGTAGCCTTATTCTGTTACAATACAGGTAGGCCCTTGAACCTAGCTAATTGGCGTGGAACGTGTCTATAACTAGAAAACATTGACTCCAGCTGATAAGCGCCGGGCGGTCTGCACTGTGTTTCTTATCACACAGACAAGCGAGCGGTCATAAGGCACCCCTCATAAGAAGCTGTTAATTGAGATACTGTGTAATGAAGGGTTAATTGCAGTGCAGCGCGTCAGGCGGGGGCGTCCGCCAGAGGGAGACGGTCAGCTTTGTCTCGCTTGAGTGGCCAGTGACTAGCCATGCATTCCTTTGAAGTTTGAAGACCACTTTGCCTTCAGCCTTATCGCGATGATAATGGGATTAGAACTGACAAGGACTCAATTGCTGCTAGTGCTACTGTTGAAACCGGCACGGCGACAGTGTCGACCAGTTTAAAAAAAAAACAGTAGGACCTACTTAATAACACCATGTAGTTGGGATAATATTATACAGTTAACTTCGAGGAGGGGAAAATGTATCGCACTTCTGGGTGGGACCGTGGGATGGGAAAATAGGGACATGCACCAGGGACTTGTGCAAGTCTAATAGCACCACAGAAAGGTGTTAAAAATGTGCAGCTCGCATTTTCTTGGCGACATGAAGCGACAGAGTTTTCAGGAAGGGGAAGAGTCTGCTAAGAATATTCACTGCATGGTCTGAGAATAGCCGGTAGTCGGTGACCTGAAACCAAGCTTGGTTGTGCACAATATGGCGCAAATCTACACAGATAATTATTATCGTGATAATGATATCCATAGTATTTGAATTGACAGTTTTAACACCTAGTAGCGTATTGTTATAATAAATGTAAACTGTATTTGTTTGTCTGTGTTGGCAAAAAACAAAAACATGTTTTTTTTTGTTTTTTTGTATGGTTTTTTTTTTTTTTTGGTCCTGTTTTTAAATGTTGACAGATAAGTCAAAATGATTTAAAGCCAACTAACGT
>OZ026616.1:96094729-96202229 GCA_964020975.1 Hermodice carunculata | reverse complement strand
ACATGCAGGTGGAATTATCACTGTTATTGTTCTGGGGTCGGCAATTAAGGAATCCAGCTGTGTATTTAAGTGCCAAGGTCATTGCAGATTATAACTGAAATCAATGAGGGGTTAGTTGGGCTGTTAGGTACACTGCTATCCAGTTGTGTATTAAACTTGGCTAAAGTCCACATGTGTGACATATCAGTAGCGACACGAGGACAAGTTTCGGAGGCATTCTCGAAGGAATGACGTAGACGTTATCACCCGAATTTGCTTAATTCAAAAACTACCACGGTTGAACGCTTGGAAAGAAAACATTATAATGTTAAGTGGATGTCGTTTAGTAAGAATGTATGTCAGTGGAAATAGGGCAAATATTGCGACCCAAAAAATTGCTAATGGCTTACACATTATTATGGATGCGGGGACAGGGGTGGGGGTTACCATACTACTTTCAATCGAATGTCTCCATTTTAGAATTACACTAAATAGCAGTTTATCCCACATTCTCTGTTTTGTTATGCTGCTGACACATGTCACAGACATAACTACTTTTCCAAATTAAACCTCGTAGGTTCCATTTATATTACTTTTCAAACGTAGTGTCATTAATTTTCAGATACACTTCCTGTTGTTTCTGCATGTCACCAACATAAAAGGTCCGCCACAGCTGGCCACTATCGCTCCTAATGTGCGCCCCCCCCCCTACTTTTTTACTAATAAATATGCCTACAATTGCTATTACGAATAAAGGTATCTGCACATATTAAACTAATAATGAAAATTAACCTTTCTACTTTCCCATATCATAAACAATAACAGCACAAGTTGATGTACCATTTCTTAGCCTGAAGTTAAACCGAAATCGGGTCGACTATCTTTCGCTTGCAGTTGCTCCAGACCTGGCTATACCAGCAGCATTGTCTGTGGTGCTTTTAACTATTGAATGTGCTCCCTCCCGGTCATCTCTTTCTGTATAATGTTCAACACACGTCTTTTTTTTTTTTTTTTTTTTTGTTCACGTACACTTTTGTTTAGCACAGTTTATTCTCAGTACTGTTCTTTTTCATTGGCATTTCATTTTGGATTTTGACACTTGAAACGTTAGCTTTGAAAGTGCAAACAGTTTTTACCGCGCATGCGCGCAAGTACTGCATTTTTCGGGAATTCAATGGATTCATAGCCATTTTGCCTACCCCAGGAATCCCGAGTGCAAAACTGGCCAACAGTGGTAATGGAGTTCTTCCACCGTGACACTGATCTGAAATAAAAAAAGAGCTTACAAACCCATACAGCTCCATTTACTGATCCGTTCATTACATATGAATCACACAGCTGGATCCATCTGATTCTGACTATGGGTGCTGCATCTATTGTATCGGAGTCCTGACCAAACGTCGGGGACAAACGTATGCAGAGCTTGCGCAGAAGCGGGGAGAGTGAAATCAGCAGCCATAAATATGGACATTTGGCCCGCCTTCTGTCACCATGGAGCCATAGTATTGGTTCAAGGAATGGTACCAATTGCCAGTGAGGTGTACAACCTGGTAGTCCTCCCGGGCCATCCCGTCTTTGCTCACGTCATCGTTAGCTGAAAAAATATACAAGTATCATTTTTTTTTGTCTGGTAAGATGCACCATTAAACTGGCAGTGGCGTCAAGGCCTGTAACCATTGCCAGTTATTACTCCTGACAACAACATGCATGCATAGGAAGCATAGAAAGGGACTCAGCAAGGCAACCATTTTAATGAAAGGAAATATGTATTTTTGACACTGTAGCTGTTTTGTTGGTAAAGCACTTACAGTTTTATTAAAGCAATAAACTTAAAACCAACATTGAATCAAATGCAGAAAGAATTAATGAATATCTCTGGCGGAATACAGCAGAAACATTTATTGAAATCGACGGCCATTTTCTTAAAACGGGAACAGGTTGAGATTAATTTCACCCTTCCACCCCCACCCACCCACAAGACAGAAAACGAAAACATGTGTAAGTATGGCTTATATGCCTGAAAATGTTCATAAAATATACTTCCGTCCTGTTTCCGTCACATTTCCTCCAATGTAAGCGACGATGAGGATCGATCAAAGCAGCAGATTTTATTCCCCCCTATGTTTCCGTCATAACGTACCCTTACCGAAAAGAGTGCATTGACCGCACAATAACCGTACATTGGTCATGCAATTGCAGCCACAGTCAGAACTTTGTTACTTTTTCCGTGCCTTAATCATGCATTTACCAGTCAATGCTCATGGACTTCTTGTATTTTGACATTTAACCACAGATTGATCAGGCAATTACCATGCAATAATCATACAATTGGAAGCACTTAGTTTCTGTTTGTAGGCATTACCCGTGCAATTGGCACCAGAAAGGAAGATTTGTGGTATATTTGCGGCATTAGCTATGCAATTGTCAACCGAAATTGAAATCTTTGGAGTAAAATTTCTATGAATTAAAATTTCTACGATTTTATTTCCAAGAGGAAGACACCCGAACGTAGATTTTAAATATAATACATAGTAGGTCGTATGTGCATGTGGGAGTTTCAGTAACTGGTCATGCATTAACTGGCTAATGCAGATGCATTATATATTGCTATGCAATTATTGGTCAGTGTCCATGCATCAACTGGCTAAGGCATGGCTTGTGTGGCGAGCAATAACTAGTCATTGCCTGTGCAGTGGCTAGCTAATGCATCCAGGTCTGTGCAGTGCAGACATGCAATTCTTGGTCATTGACCATGCATTAACTAAGGTAATGTATGGGCAGCATACTGGTGTACTTATGCAGTTATTGATAATTCTTCATGCCTTGCCTGGTCAGTGCGTAAAGGTCGGTGTCCTAAAAAATGTTTCAAGTCCATGCCTTGATTTGTGTTTACTCAATGCGTGGATATTACATAGTGTTTTTGCATGAATGCAAAGGTGTTTATTGCGTGAACAGGTCATGGTCCATGCATCTAATTTCAGGGACGGCATGCTCATCAACTTCCCACCATCATAAAATGTTGGCGGCAATATGACGGCCATTCAAACCTCGTATTCCTGTTTTATAGCCGGCACGTTCCCAGGCTGCGTGTGTCGGCGGCAATATGGCGGAAATGTTTCTTGGTAGCTTTATTTGCGTTTTAAGGATGGGACACCATCGTTTAACATCAGCTGTCTGACAAGATGACTAAAATAAAAACACCATACAATGGCAGATGGATTAAAGATAATGTTGCACTTTAATCACTCACATTTTTTCACCATGACTGCCGCTGTACATATTTTTGTCTTAAAGTTTTTTTGCAAGTTGTCCAGACTTTTGGGCTCTTCCCTGCTCTGGAAGGATGACTTTTTTACTTTGACAGGGCTCTTGGCTGTCGTCCTCGTAATCAGTATCTTGAATGTATTCCACTGATTTGAGAGGGCGTGGAGTCTTGTAATTTCGTTTCTCATTTTTGTTTGTTTGTTTTCGCCCCCACCCCCGTTCTCTTGGCTTTTCCTGACGGTAACTTGTTTTGCTTTTCAGCTCTCGCAGCATCCTCCAAGCACTTCTGCCCGACCAATCCCCATAAATTTGTTAGTCGTTTTTTGTCCAGACAACCGACACAAGAGAAAATGGTAGCAAACAGTACTACCTTTTAGCAATGTCCCATATTCTTAATCTTCATACTTGCTTTGCAACATGTTTAGCATGATGGGGTTTTTTTTTAATGTAGTATTGTAACTATGTGTCAGCGAACAGTGATGTAGTTCAGGTTGCATTGATATATTTTATCCTGAAAAATAGGGTCGATACCAATATGTTCATCTTTCTAAAACATGCAGTTTTCTATACTATCTATTCTGTGATCCAAAAGTATAACTACATGCTGAGAGAGCCGAAAAAACAGCCATTTAATGTCGGGATAAAGTGTGTAAGTTTCAAATCTTTGTTATACAAGCAAACTCAAGTGATGGCTGTATTGGTATTGGATATATTCAAAATCGAGATTAGTGGTCCTGCATCAAACTGGGTCTTAGTGTTGCGCATAGAGCCGGTTCCCAATGGTACAATTAATGGACAAACATGTCAGGAAAGCAGTGAATTTCGCCGAGAACAATGCTGAAAGGGTCTGTAATTACAATCTCCTAAAGTCTTATCAAGAAGGTTCACCAGCTGCGTAACCAAGTGTAAAATGATTCGTAAGTATAGGTCAGGATGTGGTGAAATTAGGACCAAGTTCACGAATGTCAAAACTATGAACATTGTTACGGCAGACACGAGACCAAATGTTAGTGCTATATGCGTGGCATGTGTACAGGTCCTTTATTTCTTATTATTTTTTTTAGTTTAATATACATTTGATTTATGAATGTGTTCCAGCCATTAGAAATTATGCAAATACCGTATCCATCACAAAAGATTGTGAGTGGAGCAAAACAAAAAATGGCTGGAACACATTCATAAATCAAATGTACATAAAACATATATATATATATATATATATATATATATATATATATATATCATATATCGCTGAATTTGGTAAGTTAATTGTACCGTGTGATGACACTGAAATAATAAAAATACCTGTACAGACAGTCAGTGATCAACCAACACCTGACTAAAATCGTTAAGTTACAAAAATGTAATAATGTACAGCTCAAAAAAAAATCTCGGTGTTTGCAGTAAGAAAGCAATTAAGCAATTAGAGGATCCGGAGAGAACTGTCTTTAATGTGAAAGGAGCATACTGTGAAATGGCAGTATGCAAGTGGGGTCGAGGAATGGTATACTTAGGGCAATGGAAGAAACAAATGCCAAGAATCTTCATAAGGTGAGCTACAGGAACATTGTGTGGTGTTCTGGATGCCAATCGTCATAAGGAACATTATATACTTGCACGAGATATTTTAGTACAACTAGGTGAAGAGCTCAGATGTGTATATAATAGCAATTTAGAAGAAACTATATGAGCGGTGTAAATCATTTTAAATGTGAGGCATGCTTTTGAATCTTTGGATAGTTCTGAAGACTTAGGCTTGGAAAAGAAATGTTCAAGGCTATATTAGAAATACACATAGATTAGCTCTCCCTGAGTGATATCTTTATTGTGTTCCAGTTTGAGAGGAATGGTAACTTTGACTGATTATAGAACACTGAAAAAAATATGATATATATCAAAGCTTACACGGTTTAATGAGACGTGACTCTTGCGTACTCGGTTCACTGTGAAACTTATGTCAGTATTACTTCAAGATCCATGCACATGGACCGCATGGAACGAGAGCTTCAGCTGCACTCCTTTGTATTTGGCTATAATATATACACCCACCCACCCACACACACACACACACACACACACACACACACACACACACACACTTAATTTGATATAATACATATATATGGCAATAAACGTGGCAAAGTATATGATGCTGACTGATACACTGTGACATATCCAATTGTCAAAAGTGAAAAACGACAGATGAGGACATCTTTTCTTTTTATAATATATGTGTATATCTTCAAGTGCTCAAGTGGATACACATTACACGGATACTGGTATATAATAAGAGCGATCGTCATATATATTTCACATTAATATCAAGTAAACAGCAAGAGGGCAAATTATATTTACATATTAACTTTCAGTTCGTGCAGTTACGTCTGAAGTGGGAATCATACGCTGGAACTGTTTTAAACCTCAGTCCCAAAGGGAAAGTATGGACTATAATTTGAAGGTATTGTGCAAGCTTGCTGCGCAATACCTGCCTCTTGAAGCTCCAGAAGTTAAACACGACTAGTATTTGGAAATACACATCTTGTTCATTTAAAAATAGCAAGAAAAACATAAACATCGTTTGTGGAAAGGCAACTTAGAAAAAAAAAATTATGAACACCAAAATATTGGCCACGGTTTATTTTGGTGATTAAAGATGTCTACTCATTTTCTCACCCAATAGCCTGGTAGAATGATATCTTAAAAGATTCACAAAAGTTTATAGCTGGAAATCCTAGGTGCGCTTGCTAAAACCATGATATTTGTGTCTAGTTGACCAAGCCTGCCAATCAAACATATAAATGAGACAGTCATTAATTGACCAAAGAAAGTCTTCCTACCTCAAACAAGTCGCTAGCCACACAAAGTTGACCCCAGGTGCCATTATGTCATAAGCACCTTCGATTAGTCACAGTATATAATATGTGCTTTTGAAGCCTTGACAGGCAAGATGGTGCACAGTTGTGTTTCTTTTGAACAATCACTGCAGTGAGATATCATCTCCTCTTTGTGACCACACTTTCAATTAAGCTATCTCTAACTTCCTGCCCACAAAAGGTAAACTTATTTTTGTTATAATAAATATGATGACTGCTCACTTCGAAATGCTACTTGCCGCTTCAAAACAGGGGATTGGGATTTCCTCACTAGGCAAGAAGAGCTGGGGTGGAAAGACCTTCAATGGCCCATCTGTTGCATTCTTGGTTTGTCCAGTAGCAGAGGGCATATGGGCATATGTCCCCAGGTGCTACGGCTGCATTGCAGGGGTACAGATGGCCTAACTGTCTGAATTGATCTGCCTGAAATTTCCTTTCATACGCCCCCATGGGATTTGATACATATTGTATATATATATACATACATATATATATATATATATATATATATATATATATATATATATATATATATATATATATATATATATATATATATATATATGTGTGTGTGTGTGTGTGTGTGTGTGTGTGTGTGTGTGTGTGTGTGTTTGTGTACGCACGCCAATTGGGCCCTGACTAATATATAGAGAGATATATAACAAACAGATTTGCACACCGTATTTATGATATTGTATTAATGTGTTTGGTACACCGAGCATGGACTGAAAGATCAAAATATATGTATACTAATTATTAATAACATTTGTCAGACAAGATACAGGCAAAATGTTATATAGTTAGGTCCAACGGAATTGGATGATTTGGTTTATTTTGAGGGTTAGGGAAATTTTGGCAGATATATTTGTTGCCTATCATATGCCCAATACACTCTAGAAAAAAAGTTAAATGACGTTCGCATGATATTCAGAGGAAAGTATTGACCTTTGGAGCTTCATTACTGACAATATGTATCTCCTTTTAATATGGGTATTCATTTAAAACGAATTCTCTGATTTTAATTAAAAAAATGATTTGCTGTAAAACCATTCGTCATGTGTTTCGCAAAAACGTATCGGATATTCTTTCTTAGGAAATGATCATTTATTTTTGTAATGTGTATCAAAAATGAAAAGTCTCCCAAACTTCACCAATTTTACAGAAAAAAAAAACCAACGACAAAATAAATAAGAAACGAACAAAAAACCTCACCACTTTCCAACCTAGTATGTCACCATTGTAAGAAAACAGATACAGTTATAAAAAAGCCTCGATACGGTTGTGCAAATGCACACGCTCAGTTTCTTAAAAATATTTCGCGAAATATCCAAACGTGTACAAAATACACTTTTATTTACTCGAAACACTTGTGCTTATACAATATATTTCAATTTCCAGATATATCTATAGTGCAAACAGATTCTACGAAAAGCTTTTCTTAAGGAAAAATTCAGATTGGAATTGAATGAGAATGTACACAGTCTTGGTCTTTTATTTTATTCTATTTTATTGCATTATTTTTTTATTATTATTATTTTAATCAAATAAACGTATCAAATATAAATTTGCCATTCCAAAGAATGACCATCGAACATTTTGTTTCAATTCTGAACTTATAAATAGTCTGGATTTCAACTTTTTTGTAACTATATGTTATGAAAAAAAACCGGTTTTATTCACATAGTTACAATGTTGATCCATGTTAATATTATGGAATAAAAATTAAAATTAAAAATAAGTAACGAAAAAAAACTTTTTCAGCTTGCATCCTTGGGCTATATAGTAATGATGCGCGTTTTATAAGGTACATATGACCTCAAAAAGTTCAAAAGTAAAGGTCATTTGTGTATGCGGCGAAAAGGTGTGAGCGCAGCAGATGAGATGATTTGTCGGCAATCCCCTGCAATTGGATATATCTAGTTTGCATTAAATCTTCTTGTATTTCCGCAATATCTTATGTTGTACAGGCAGTATGCCGTAAACTTTCTGTACATATCTTCTGTTTCAAACCATTCAATGCGCCCATGTTATATTTTCTGTATGCATGCGGAACGCTATCTTCCACAAAGTTCATCCAGAGGTACGTTGTCCGCAAATTTAAATTGTCCACATGTTTGTTGCCTTGCAGATGGTAGTCCAGTGTACTCTGCAATATTTGTGTTCTAACATTGTCATCATTGTAATTATAAACGTCCACAAGAAGGAAATAGTTTTCCTTTTTTTAGTATCAATTCATGCCACCCGACCCAACAGATTTTTAGTAACATATCGACATCCTTACTTTTGTTTCCCCTAAACTAAAATTATATTGCCTTCGATCACTGCTGAAAGGAGAGAATGCAAGTGATATGGTTTTCCAGCCAGAACACAATACCAGTACAATTAATTGTTCCAGGTTACTGACAGATTCGGAAACCACGTGCCAAGTGAATGGTCCAGGGAGACACTTCAAGGAATGCTCACCTGTTGTGCGTGCGGAAGCCTGAGCAATGACAATGTAAGCATCTCAATATTTATTTGGTGACTTTATATGAACAATTTTGTCAGGTTCACATGTATATATAGAAGATTCCACTTTTGCAATGAGATAACACTGATGACATATAACGTTCGACTTACCCCTGTAAAGGTTGTACAAAGATCTCCTTTGCTGCTCCGCTTAAGGTTGCATCAAAAGCGTGCTTACAGAAGCCACCACTGTCTATAACCTATTTGCACCGAATTGAGAGTTTGGTGGCTTGTCACGTCAAAGGGTCATGTTTAGGCAACACGTGATAAATTAAGTTGTTAAACTGTTCTGGTCTGATCAGTTTTACTGCCTTTAACACAAACTTGTATTTTTCAAAAATTAAAACAAATATGAAATAAAAAATAGAAGCTACAGGATTATTTGATTGAGCTCATTTAGCAAATCTTCATGTTTCATGTATTTATTTCGAGGCCCCAAAGAACTGCAGTCAAAACAAAATTGGTGTTGGAGTCCAACATGAATGTATCGGGTTAATACTCGATAAAATGTTATGCCCTTTATATGTTTTGAGGCATTTGAATTTAAGACAGACTTGAAACATGTTACAATGATAAACGTGGTATTAGGCAAATTATTTGGCATGGCAGATGTGACCCAATACCTTATAATGGGAGCATACCACATTGCATACTTTGTGATACCACGTTAAATGTAATGAGCATCAAAAGGAAGCTTGAAATAATGTTTAGAGAGGTGTCTTTGGTATTTGCAAACAAATCTACAGGATTTGAATATAAGATCAAACGACGGCTGGTCACTGGGGGTCATGAAGGATAATGCTCTCGAAAACGAAAGCGACTTACCAAATCAAGGCAGTCAATATGACACCTGGGTGGCGAATCTATCGTCGACAGTGACGGACAATATCATGTCCTGTGTTGTTTAAAATGCAGTTATTTTAGCATTTAAATAATGGCTCAGAAGAGACTTGCTCAAGATATCCTACGTGGCAACATACTTACGGTCAGCCGACACCAAAAATGTGAAGACTGCAAAAAAGTCTGATATTAAATGCGTAATCTAACCAATATTGGCATTACTGTCTATTTCATTTAGTCATGTGATGGATGATAAATTTGACCTGTTCGTTATTATAATTTTGGCATAAGGTGGTCAATAGACTGGCCCAGACTTGCTGGCGCTAAGTCACGAAAACATAGCTCAAGTGGGCAACAGTAGTAGGGCAAGAGCGAAAGTACTGATAGTGAGCCAGCGAAGCACCAGGGTTCCAACCACGGCCGACAGGAGGCGCGCACCGTGGGAAAAAGACTGCGCTCAGCCCCCAAGGTTGACCAGCCAATCAGAAGCCGTGTCATAACTTGCGCTCCATTTGCCAGCAACAACAATGCAGCATGGCGCTCGATTAAACGGAGCGGGCTGACTGTAAGTAAAAGCATAATTGGTGGCCCAAGTGTGTCTTGTGAACAATTGGACATTTTGAAGTGTCCGAGCAAACAAGATCGCAACTGCCTGTGTTTCTACAAGAACAGGCAAATCACTTACGTGTCGTCCTGTGGCCAGCGGGGCCTGTGACCCTGTGACAGCAGTGTGTTGACCGATCAAAGCTTTCACTTACTATTCAACTTCCAGGATATGTAGAACTTTGATGAAAAGAACTTATGCTACGAAAACAAAATGTGTTCCTTTGTTTATTATTATTTTTTAATTCTTTGTATTTTTTTAGTTATGTTCCTATTTGAACAGAGCTTCAGTTATGAAAACAAAATTTGTTCTTTTGTTTATTTTTAACTGATGTTGCCATTTCCCCATATTTTTCTCAATGTCATGAATACTGACCGTGCATTGCAGCATTGTGTTGCACTGGGTAAAAATGGGTACTTTTGGTGAGTCATGACCCAAAACTGTCATTTTAGTGTCACCACTGTCACTGGTCGTGATCATGCATGCAGGAGGAATTGGTAAGGTAAAGATCAACTGATTCATGTGGATACCGAGTAAAAGGCTCTCATGGCAAGGGTCAAATTATGTGTATTTCCACTAGTTTTCATTGTAATTTGCACCTATATAACTTTAAAACTGCTCTACGTAGAAACACCAAATGTCTCGTGGTAAATGACCATATACAGTTAAGATACGCTAACTTATAAATTTGATATCTTCGGCCGCAAAACTATTCAACATACTGAATATGAGTTAAACATAGAATCTTATGGGAGTACTAATCTCTAGCCCGCATAAATTATGTGTGATGAGTTGTGCAATCAGCTAAATACGTTTAAAATGTTGTTAACTGCGATATCTTCCAGTAGATTGCACTGCTTATTTCTGACGGACTGAAAGCTGTATATCCAAGGGACTTGAACGGAAACGTTTTGCACCAATTGCACTTGTAACTGCAGTCAGCTCTCTCTCTTTATCGAGCGCCATGCTGACAAATGGAGGTACAATGTTGACACAGCTCAGATTGCATGATCAACATTTAAGGCTGACTGATGCATTGCTCCTACCGTGTGCACCACCTGTCGGCTGTGATTAGAACCCTGTGGACGCAACAAGTCACATTGGTCAGCTTTGCTGTCCCACCATACGTTTTTTTTTTTTTTGTTTATTTCTTTTTTTTTTTTTTGTTTTTGTTTTTGTTTTTGTTTTTTGTGTTTTTTGTTTTTTGTTTTTGTTTGTTTGTTTTTTTTTTTTTTGCTTCATTTTGTTTTGCCTTTTATTTTGTTTTTGTCTTTTTTAATGTTGTTGCCCGCTGGAACCTTATTGGTATCTCTGACGAAACTAGTGTGAGCGAGGCTGGGCCAGGCTGGGTGGTCAATTGACATGAATCTCTTTGCCCAAAAACATGCCATGAAAACATGTGTCAATCCCCTTCATGTAATTTTGGATAGCAAATATATACTCTGTTTGGTTACACTTACAGATAACTGCATTACTCCTCAAGACAGACGAAAGGCTTTCCCACGTGGCGGACTACTTAGAACAGGCTTGGGAGAACGAAAAAGAGACGATTTATGCCGCGCTCATCAGGAACATTAAGCACGAGGTCTATGTGCTTCTGTGCCAGATAAGACATGACATCACCAGGGGCTTGGAGCAGTATGTTACTTGCCTTTCTCGAACTATCATGCGACAGCAGAATCCCAGGAGTCAAACTGAGCGACACAAACGTAACTACATTATCATAAGAGATTCTATAAAAGTTCTGCATTTCATCCAGCAGGCATACCAAAAATGTGCTACCACTACATAGTATAGAGGGGCCCAACGGCAACATGTGGCTTATCATGAAATCATCGGAATCTCTCATGTATATATCCTGTCATTCCTCATCTTTTGTTTAAGACCACCAACCATTTGCTCAATCTGTTGTCGCATTGAACCATCTGATCATGCTGGGTTTTGAAGTCTATTGCCTCAAGTGTAACGCGTGTTACAATGTTGAACCCACCTACCTTTCTGTTGAAACCGACCCAACTAAGTGCCAAAACGAAATCATATACTTATGTTGGTGCCGTGAACAAAACACAATGACAGGTACTGTTGATGCATATATATATATATAGAGATCTGACACTTACAAATTAATTGACAGTTTAAAGATCAGGCAGGATGGCTTCCGGGTAGGATTTTATAGGAATAACAGGTGCAACCTTGGCCTTTTGGTTAGGCTATCTAACCAACTTACAACTGTGACATGTCTTACAATACTTCACAACATCCGTATGAATTCCCGGAAAGAAAAACTGCTTCACAATAATGTCCACTGTTTTTTTACACTTAAATGTCCAGTCACAGATAAACCATTTCATTATTTCCTCCTGCCTGAACATCTTATGAAGTATTACCTGGTGAACTTTATTCCTGGTCTCATTAGGGGGAATTTTACTGTTTTTCCATTTTCCTTTTGAAGTGTCATCTCTTGCATAATAACATACTGGAGTGTTCTGTGCCTCTTTCCAAGACAAAACACTATCCCAAGGAGCTCTCAATGTGTCTTCAGACTTTTGATTTGACACCAAGTTTCCCCTATTTAGCTTAATACCACTCTTTCCAGAAGTCTCTGCATTGCTGAATAAGGCAGCTGCAAAATTGTTTCCAAATTCGGCATCACTTAGTGATACTGAATTACACTTGACTCTGTCCCTTCCTTAAGTCAAGAATAACTTTCAAGTGTCTACAGTTCGTCTGCTTGCTTTCTTTGTGATTTGTTGCCACACAAGCAGAAAAAGTGCCTAGGTGTTCTATTTGCCAGTTCTCTGTACATACATCTATGCAGTTTGTAAGTTCAATCTAGGTGTTACCTTCATCTTTGGACCTGTTACGCAATTCCCTAACATCATGTCTACTCCGTCCATGGGTAGATGGTGTACCTTTCCCACTGTCGCTAACCCTAAAACATACTCAGACTCCAACCAAACACTATATGATGGAACCAACACTTCAGAAAAGTCAACACCGTGAATATTGATAAAGACCACTGGCTCTCCTTTCTAGAAACTAGAATTATCCACAATCAAACTTCGAGCATTTCTTGTGTCTGTTAAAATCATGACGGGATTTTCCTCCTGACCTGCACCTGCTGACACTGAGCCTTTGGGCTTAAACTCCATATACGAGTCTTTTACTGGCCCTTCAATGTGCCCACTTCCGTAATGTCTGCTACATCTGTGTATCAAACCTGCTGGCTTTCTGACTACTTGAGGTTCCAACTCTGGATGCAGCTTATAACATATCTCAGTTTGTTTTATGTGGCCCTTCACAACCAGTGCACAGACGTTTATGCTCAGTGTACAAGGTCTAACAGTTTTTTTTTCTGTAGCGTGCAACTTGTGATAAAGGCTACATTTAACTCTGCGAGCTTTGCTTCTCTGCTGCCACCTTTACCATTATTTTGATCACCATCAGCCTTTGGTCCTTGGCCTTGTTTTGACCTTGACCTTGTCCCTGGCTTGACTTAAACACGCCCTGACCACTGCTGGTCCTATACTGGTTGTGGATCCAAGCATACCCATCAGCTGCTGCAGTAGCATCTGTAATAGTTTAATATCTTAAGCTACAGGTTGCTTGAAATCTCTAACAACAACAATTCGTGTGGCTTATTATAGTTGCCTTGTACATCACGAGACATGAGCCAACTGTCACATAATGTTGCCTAGCAAACGCTACATGAGATATGGGGGCGTACTTCTGTAGTTGCCTAAAGTTAAAACCATAAGCTTCTGCGACAAGCTCGTGAGCTTTCAAGACTTCCTAATTTATCACATCATAATCACCAGCCTGATCGGCTGACAAAGCTGAATACATAGACAGCACTTTTCCCTGTAACTTACTCCAAAGTAGGATAGGTCAGTGCTCTTTAGGCCATTCTAAACTATCAGCTGCTGGGCTTTCAAATGCAAAAAAAAATATTTATTCACTTCTTACTCTATGAAATCTGACACTAATTTGCAATGATATGCCACATGGAAATGACCAGGCTCTGATGATGCATTTTCTTTTCTTTCGCAGCTGCTTTCCTTTCCTTTTCTTTATCATCAGCTTCCCTTTCCCTTTTTTCATCAGCTGCTTCCCTTTTCTTGTTTTTCTTAGCTGGTTCCCTTTCCTTTTCTTTCTCAGCCGCTTCCCTACCCATTTCTTTGTCAGTTGCTTCCCTTCCCTTTTCTTTGTCAGCAGCCTGCCTTTCCTTTTTTTGTCTATTGCTCCCTTTTCCTTTTCTTTCTCAACTGCTTTCCTTTCATTTCCTTCCCCACCTGCTTCCCTTTCCTGTTCTTTCTCAGCTGTTTCCCTTTCCTTTTCTTTCCCAGCTGCAGCTTGCTTTTGTCTTTTATCTTCAGGGAAAAAAAATCTAACTCATTCATAACAATTCTGCACCAATGCAGGTTTTAACGGGGAAGACACTGGAATTACATCTTGCAACTCTAAAACTGTCCGTTTCATCCCTCTTTAATTCTTTAATTTAGCCAAAGAACAATTTCTAAGAGGCTGGTTTCAAAACTCGGCTGGCTTGAAAGACATGGTTGACTAATGACAAACAAATAATGATGTGTTCATAGTTTCATGAACACTAGACGCAAAAAAATAAGTTTTGCTCGTCGCAAGAGTCTTATTGCATTAGTTCGATATATGTACTTATATGTTATATCTATTATCTATCCTGTTTTTGTCATATTATATGTTTTTGTGCAATTACCAAAATGTGTACAATGTATTGACTTCCATGTCAGATAAAATTAATCTGAATCTGAATCTAAATCTAAACCCGTCTTCAGAGATTTAACAATCCATGCAAGGAACCGGGTGATTTGTGCTTATTGTTTTGCCTGTGTGGTCTAATGCGTTTTACACACTACTGTTTAACAACAATAACACTTTCATTACACAAGGTCCAGGTGAATGGACTCAACTAACTGGTTGTCACAAGGCACCTGTCATTGTGATTGTTCACGGCTGTACCTATTTCATATCCCGGACGAGCCCCCAATTTTGTGACAATGTTGAACCCACCTAGTTTTCTGTTAGAGCAGACCCAAACCGTGTACCAAAACAAAGTTATATACTTATGTTGCAGCCCTGAACAAAACAAGAAGGCAGGAACTGTTGTTGTCAATCTTGGTATGGGCCCCGGTTGGTTTACCATCACTCGCTCTGGGCTGCAACGCAAAATCAAGTGCAGTATCAGAAAAGGGGAAATATATCCCCTTTTCGGTACCCTGTTAAGTTTATTTCGAGAAAATAAATCCACACATCTCTTGCCAAATCCATTTTACAATTTCTAGTCTTACGTCCACCAGCTGCCAAACTAAAGACTTATTTAATTTCCAGATTTACTGTGAAACAACACATCAACAACACGAAAATCACATTTCTATGTACAGCATAATACACATAATCTATGCGACCATAACGCACAGACGAATATTCATAAATTTGGCCGATTCCCGACCGATAAAGGAGCTTTCACATCTCACAGCTTTCAATAATTTGGCCATTTATAGACTTATATCAATTACCGTACATAAAATGCGTAACATCAATGTGGCGTTACGTGGGTATGACGTGTGACATCAGTGTTTTATCACAATTGATAGTAGAAAAAATGGTGACTGACCTATTCATATGTGGAGCATGTTGCCCTGAAAAAGGATTGTTTGTGTGTGTGTGGGGGGGGGGGGGGAGGGGGGGACTTTCAAGTTTTAAGGTAAGATATGTATTGCAGTTGCAGAGCACACATTTTTCTGTATTTAATTGTCACCTGACAAAAGACCGAGGACGTTTCATACAAAGTCCGCTTAGGTCTTCATGCTCCATATTCAATTGTCATTGTAAGGAGAATCTCTGCAGATTAAGTAATCACCTTTTAAAACGCGCACCAACAAGAGGCTTACTAGATTTTAATTTGTCATTTAATGTAATATCTGTGTGTGTGTGTGTGTGTGTGTGTGTGTGTGTGTCTTTCTGTCTCTGTCTGTCTGTCTGTCTCTCTCTCTCTCTCTCTCTGATATGAAATATATCTTCAATAGTACTGTGTTCAGGTAAAGTCATTCGGTTAATTACCGTACGCAAAATGGTTTTATTTAAGATACTATTGTAGCTTTTGGGCAGGTGACATTACTGTAATTACTAACACTATACCTTCGTTCTGGTGTGGACAGTCTTAACGCTAATGGATCAACCGGAAGCAACTATGCGTTTGGTTGAAATCCGTTTTAGTAAATGTGAAATATTTTATTGACCCTTTGAGGTCATGGTATACTTAAAACGGAATGTGTTCTTACTGAAGACATTCACTCTAAAGCCATAAGCAAAAAGGGTTTTATTCTAGAGAATTTTTGTAGCTTTAATGACGGGTGACATCAAAATCGTTGCCAACAAAATGCAGGTGTTTAATTTTATTCTAGAAAATATCTATAGCTTTTGTAAAGTCAATAAAAACATTATACAGATAATTTATTGTATTTATCTGTATAGTCCCTATCTGCCCAATGAAATAAACATGTACATTCGTTTTTGCTATTTGCCTTAACTCTTTTTTCTGTCATTGGCTTTCCCTCCCAGCTACCGTTCTTTAATCGTCATATATATATATATATCATGCGGAAAAAGGAAACATAGATGCCAATACGCATACAATACAGACCTTCTTGACTGTAAATCTATCATTGCAAACGCCTGAGATTTGTACACATATCTTGACGTCGTGAATCTCAATTGAACATACGTGTGAGGCAGCACACATAAGTTTTGTATTGACTTCCTTTTCATATTTATTGAGTACAATTGAAATATGTATGCATGAATGCATACCTGTACATGTGTGTGCATTAGCACTCCCATCATCACAGGTAAAGCCGAAAACCAACTTTGTTCTTACAATTCTACAATTTATTTGTGTGAGCACGGAACGGCTGGGTCTCCAAGCAGCAACCTTCCTCACAACCCACCTCGCCGGAATTGGGAAGGGCACATACCTACTGTACCAAACCCCCATTCCTAAAGCAAATGGTTCAATTTGCCGTAAGCACGCGTGAATGTCATAATCGACACTGCTCGGTTCATTTTATTTATTCCAGTACAAATAAAAAACTGTGATCGGAGTTGTCCCAGATCGGGGACTGTACATGTGTAAGCCCAAGATCATCAAAGGAGCACCGAAAATACACGTTTTTGAGACCACGGAATGGCACAGCCTCGAACCAGCAACCTTTGGAACCAATCACCCGGCCGAAAATGGGAAACGCTTACACCAACTGTACCAAATCCCCATTACTAAGAAGGTTGAATAGAGGGAGGTTTGCGCGAGTGCCATAATATTGGCATAATATTCAGTGGCGTGATATTCAATCTTCCCACGAATATTGTCAGAACTTTATTTCCATATGTGGCATTTGGAGGCATTGAAGGGTTGCTGTTAGGTTTGTATACCATTAGATTTGTTTTTAAATTTCTTATTGAATTGGGAGACTGAGTCACGATATTTTGGCACACCTCTAGACAGATACTGTCCTGAATGTTTAACAACTACCTCTTGAGGCATGGAACATTTTGTTTCACTTTTTCAATCTTTATCATCTCTGTACATGCGGAGTACATGCGGATGAGTCCATTTGTGAAATTATCTTACCCACCAATAAGAATATTTAATACAGATGCATCGTTTTATGTGTAGAAAAACCCTTTTAGTTACGTCTGAAGCCACGCAACTGATGCATATTATTTGCATTTAAATTTCAAAAGCAGTGAAATCAAACTACATGGTTTTGCATGTGTATCCCGGCAGCATGCTTGCCTTTCAATTTTATTTTGTTACAAAGCAGTAAGGTATAAATATTTGTATATTTTGCGTAGCTGAATTACACTGCAATTACCACCAGAAATACAACAAAACTATGTCAAACTGCTTGACTTTATATGTGGATTAGGATCGTCTAATTTTAAATAAACTATTTTCTGTGAACCTGACTGCTGGTTATAGTGCTTTGAATTTCCCTAAGTCTTGTAGGTAATAATAGTAACAATCAGGAAGCACACAATACTTGCCACTCTGGACACTATGCTATATATTACTAGCGTTTAGTCATTCCCATTGTTAAACTGTCAAAACGTAACACAATGTTTTATGACTTCATAAACTGTAATAGCATATCAATTTCACTTCCACATACTTGATGTGTCATTCGACACAAATATTTTATAACGAGGGCAACATTGAGGTTTTGATACGTTGCACTTTTAACGAAGTACCAGAATCATTACACATTTCCGGAAAGTGATAATGTAAATACCAATTGATACCTTTTTATCTTTTCCTTCACTTTTATTGAAATATTGCTTCATTTTGTTTTGTTTGAGGTTAAATAAGTGTTTTTATTTTTTTTTTGTTTTTGTTTTTGTTTTTGTTTTTTTTTTTGTCTGTTTATTTTTTGTTTTTGTTTTTTTTTTGTTTTGTTTTTGTTTTTTTTTTTTGTTTTTTTTGTTTTTTTGTTTTTTGTTTTTTTTTTTGTTTGTTTTTTTTATTTTGTTTTTGTTTGTTTTTTTTTGTTTTTTTGTTTTTTTGTTTTGATTTCCGAACAAGTGTTTTAAAGTGCTTTAAAAACCTATACTGGCAATATTTAATTTCGTTGTTTTCCCTACAGTGAAGGCCACGTGTTTGTGCCTAAAAATGCTACACGTGACTCAACAGCAACCAAACAAAGAAATAATAATAGTTTTCTTATAACAGTGTTGATTTCTGTCAGAGGAACTTGTTGGGCCCATGCAGATAAGTACGAGTGGAGGTCGCCTATACTGCAAAGTATAAGGTTACCACATTTGGTACTGTATCTGTACGTGCGGTTTGTTTGATATGTTTTCCTGGTCGTTTATGTGTGGTTTGCTAGTATATCACAGTATATTGACAATAACATATGTGGGTGTGAACAGTTTTGATTATTTCTTTAATATTCTCTTCATGCCACGTATTTACATGTGCTGCAGCATATCAACATATGGTACTTTGATATAAGTCTCGCCATTTGACACTGTTGTTCAATGGGTACTGGGAATTGGTGGATTGTTCCATAAAAAAAGCGTAACAATATATTCCAACTGTGATAAACCAAGATTCCATATGGCACAAACAACAACCGATAAATAAGATATAACCCCTTGACATAGGCTTAATTACTGCACATGTTACGTATTAAAGTGAGTCACATTGTTCTGATCTGAACTTGTACTATACAGATTTAGTGATTGTACCTAGTTTTACATTTATTTCTTATCAATAATGAAGTTCTGCATTTATAAACAAAACTTTACACACTTAGTTAATTCATAGTTTGTTAAGTTCACATTTATTCTTAATTTTGCAAGTTGTCTTTGCTGACAATTTAGCTAAGAGAAGAAGCTGGTACTCAGAGAGATATGTAGGGGTACAGGCCCCCAAAACATGTTCTGAGTAGTTACCCGCTGAAGACCTTTAAATTTATTTGGGCGTATACAGCCTATGTCCAAATTCTACGGAATAGCGTGCGCAATGTGGAAAATAGTACTTCCATATGTAAAAAGGTTAGACAGTGAGACGTTAGCTATGGAGAGTATTAGGAGTCCGGACTGCAGAATAGGGTTATGACTATGGGGCGAAAACACACACACACACACACACACACACACATATATATATATATATAATATATATATATATATATATATATATATATATATATATATATATATATATATATATATATTTATATATATATATATATATATATACTTGTCTCTCTGTCTGTGTGTC
The DNA here is from genome assembly GCA_964020975.1 of Hermodice carunculata. Lineage (NCBI taxonomy): Eukaryota > Metazoa > Annelida > Polychaeta > Eunicida > Amphinomidae > Hermodice > Hermodice carunculata. The sequence continues at coordinate 96,182,344 of OZ026616.1, read as the reverse complement.
TGTATCTGTGTTTTTGTGTGTGTCTGTGTGTGGAAATGTGTAAAACTTCAAATATCTGAATCATATCATAAAAACCAAAAGGTTTAATACTCTTATTATGACTTTTATCATGACAGTGCCAATACTGCAGTTCAAAAGTGATAATTGATCCTGAAGGCATGCCCAGCAACTGTATCGAAACATTGCCAAGCAGATTTAAGCAAATATAAACCAGCTTCATAGTACTTCGCCACTTAATGTACAATACAGCATGGTATATAAGGTTCACTGTTATTACTGGGGTTATGTTTTGGCCTAAACTATTGTCACTGCAGCACTTTGTTGTAAGATCATCATGGCCGTGGAAACCGATTCAACTGGTGGCAGACTAATAAAAGAATACCTGTTGACCTGCCATTTGCCTGTTTGTAGGATCTTTTTTCCAGACTTAAACTATGAACATAGCAGAACCTTTGAAACTGATAAACTGTGCTACCTTAAGCCAGTTTGGCTCAACTCTAAGTCGATATGAAACATAAAAAGCATGACTACGTTTTATTTATTCAGTGCATTTTATATCTTCTATGGGGTAGCTAAAATAATTGCAGGGAGAAATGTCGCCGTATGTTGAGGGAAAACCTGAACGAAGATACACCGTGGTCTCAGATGATATTATATACATTGTTAATTGTCCGTAAACGCGACGTCTTAGTTGATTAATTCAATTTAGGGGATTGAGACTGAGGCAGACTTCGCTTTAATATCTATGGATGTGCCCAAGTAACGTATTTGGAAATAAACAAACGAGACGATTGAGTTCTTAATAGTTTCTTGGTACTTAACTGCACATGTATTTTTCAATTTGCTAAAACGGGGTGTTTGTGAGTGGCTTTGATTCACAAATTCTATTGCTGATCTGCGATGATATAAAACCTTTAGCATAATTACAGGAAACCTTTGAACTGAGTCACAATTTCTGTGATAAGTGTTTCATCGCAGGTGGCAACAGCAGTCAAGTTATTGGGAGGCCGCGGGATGTGACTCCAGTCCAATATCAGTGCAAATTTAAATAAAAAACTTTGATGTTTTATCCAATTTTCAAGAATAGACATACGTTTACCTGAGTTTGCGATTGTGAATATCATCGTTGCAAAACAGTGTTTACATGTAGGTGGTGTATTGTTGCTGGTACTGTTTGCTAAACTTCCTACTTTATTATTATTTTTACCTTGGGTACATAGAATATAAAGGGTGCTTTTATTATCAAAAATTCTAGAATTTCAATGGTCAATTAGGTTAAGCTAAATATGCGATGGAAGAGTTAAAACTGTGTTTTAATTTCAGAGAGAATTCTGGCAAAAATCGAAAGTAGATTTGTAAGTTTATTTGCGTAGGCTAGTCGAAGATACATAGACCACCTGTTTGAGTCCACTTGAGTCCATTGAATCCTATCCATTCCCTGGCGATGTGAAGGCTTTTTTCAAGCTGTCCTATGTCGTTTTTTTTTTCCAAAACGAAAGAGGCGAAAACAGTCCTCATCTGAAAATGGATCTAAAACAAATTTGTTCCAGCTGTGATTTGCGGCAACATCCCACAAATGATAAAGAGCAATTAGCTCTTCATCCTCAAATTCATCCTCGGCTAGTATAGCAGCGCCTCTGGTATCCATAATACCTGTAAAGAATGTAACTTATATTCTTTACAGAATATATATATATATATATATATATATATATATATATATATATATATATATATATATATGTGTGTGTGTGTGTGTGTGTGTGTGTGTGTGTGTGTGTGTGTGTGTGTTTCAATAAGTTTCAATACATGTAACACGTATTCGAATAAAAGGTAATGCAGAGAAGGGTCACCAATCTCAAGTCGTTTCGAAGAGACTCTTTGTAAATGTGTTTATTTGAAGAAATTTGAAAAAATGAAAGATCAAACAAAATATGGTAATTGTAATGATTGTACTTTGTGACCATGCTGATTCATACAATCTATTAACCAAGTGCGGAGATATGCTAGTCCGGTTCCAGGATTTAACGATAAAAATAGGATTCCACAGACGTCACTCAAGAACCACGAAAAATTAAAGTTGTTTTTGATGACATTTGTTTGTAGGAAAACCTGTCAAACATTATAACATACATGTAAATTCATATGTTTGCAAGGGTGATGTATTGATGTAAACAATGACTAGTGAGCATTGTCGTCACAATTAAGACTGGTAACAAGTGTAGCCATTAATTTGCTCCATCTTAAAGCCAATCGTGCACTTGGGATCATCAAACGTACATGTGGATACCAAGCACCTCCTGAAACTACCAAGAGGTTATATATTTCAATGGTACGAAGCCATTTAGAGTACGGCAGTGTTGTGTGGAGTGTCGGCACTAAGAAAAACCTAAAGGCTTTAGAATCGATCCAGCGTAGGGCAACTAAGTATATTTTGGGAGTACATTGCGATGACACCTACAAAGCACGACTTATTAAGTGTAATCTTCATCCTCTATCCTATAGGCGTGAAATTCTGGATTTAGTATTCTTATACAAATGTCTACATGGATACTATTCAGTAAATTTACAAGATTTTTTTCCACTCCAAACCTATACTTCTGAGCTACGAAATTCCAACAATACTATCCGTTTTGAGGCCACCCGTTGCGGCACAGAAACATTCAGACACTCATATGTCAATCGCACAATCTACAGGTGGAACAACTTGCCACATAACATAAAAGCTTCCACTACAATTGGCATGTTCAAATCCAGACTAAAGCAGCATTACAATAATTTGAGAAACAATTATTTTGATGATTCTAATACATGCACATGGAGAAGTAAATGCTTCTGTGCTAAATGCAGAGGGTAATTTGTGACAGCTTTATGTACAGTGACATTATGTATCTGGTGCTACTACAGTGGGTCTATCCAAATATGTGTTTTATTTTTTAACCAATATGTTATCAACTGTGGAGTAAAACCAGCAGAGCCGGTGTCTGCTGCGGTGTTCAAGGAACACCTGCGCGGCTTTGTCCCCCGTCACTCTGCTGGGGGTCCCCAATCTAACCCACTCCACTAGTTGTAATCTGACACACCATCCAAATGATATTAATTGACTATTTTAAGTGGTGCTTTTCTATATATTGTAAAGTTCAGATTTTATCATGCCTTTCCAGACATTTTATACATCATTCTAGTGTAGTAAATTGGTTTTATCTCCATGAACATCGTTATTACACAGCACTAGCTGTACTCATTTCATTCATCAGATCACCAACGGGGAGTCAACTTGTATAGGTGTGTTCACCTGTTTGACTCTTCCTAATTGGCAGTATGTTTTATGCAGCAAACATTTTATTGTATCTTATGTCATTTTATGTACTACTGCTGATTGAAGCTTAATAAATAAATAAATAAATAAATAAATAAATAAATAAATAAATAAATAAATAAATAAATAAATAAATAAATAAATAAATAAATAAATAAATAAATAAATAAAAAAAAAAATAAATAAATAAATAAATAAATCTTCCATCCTGACCCTATACCCAACTTAGGTGTATGTTAAATTTAAAACATTAAAACAGAAAAAAAGTTCAATTGTCACTTTAAAATAAATTTTAAGACACTGTTGAATAATAAAGTTTTAAAAATCCAGATAAGTTCACGAAACCAATTTCTCTTCTGCTTTGAATCCAGATGGCAACATAATTAAAAAATCTCAAAGTTGAAATATATAACTACAAATTTTACTTGCACCAAATAAAAAAGGAGCGATGTTACTAATAATAATAAATTTGAAGTCGAAAAATAATGTGAAGTGTATTGATTGTCCTTATATAATAAATATCAAATGCATTGACTATCAATGGGTGATAATTTTACAAATCTGTTTGATGGTCCAAGAGTTACTTTTCATGTGTATATAACAGGTAAGGATGACCATTCAGGCAAGCTTGACATGTTGGATTCTTGGCTCCCGTGGCTCGCGAGTAAGACACTGTAACTTAAAAACTAGAGTAACAGACTTTCCCAATTCTATATATATTCAATTCGTTTATATTATAACAAATGAATTTATGCATCTTCCAAACTTGATGAAAGATCCATTGTCTTAACAGGATTTATTTTTATCTTGACACGCTTGGGTAAACTTCAAGAAGTAAACCCACAAAGGTTAATTGAATTTAGAATACATTTGCCAGCACAGGAAATGGTTTTCAATGTACCTCTAGCCTTACGGGAATACATCCAATTATTTATACTCTTCACTAAAACAGTATCTTCTAGTTTTCATTCAAACAATATCACTTTCACTCATTACCCTAACATAACAAATGGGTCTATGCGTAGATTGTTTTTTATTTAGACATTAGTTGATAAACTTACAATTCAAAATTCGTGGTTTCCAAGTTCATCAAAATCCATTTTCCATCTTATTATAATTAGATATTCCAAAGAGTACTGGTGATTTAATTCCCCACAAAAAGTATTTATAACTTGCTTCGTCAAATATGCATGGTTGCATAGTATTTTATTCTGCATGATACTAAACACTTTATGTAAAAAGAAAACTAGCTGGTGAAATTTTAAATACATTAAGTTTTCTACGAATTTAAGTTAAATTTCAAAAAAAAAATTCCCAATTATGAAAATCCCCAATTTAGAATAATATTCCACAATTAGTTCCAGAAAATCATAGAGAAAATGCACGACATATTAGACAGTGCCATTACCATATCCAAACCGTAGTCCTAACGAAACAAATCCAAGTCAACTCCGACCAAAGGCAATGTTCCTTGGTATGTATAGCTGAAACATATAAATTTATAGTTCGTATTTACCCAAAAGAGACCAAAACGTAAGTGCAAAGGTCCATAGGGGGAAAAAAACTTTATCTAGTTTTCACATGACAGAATGCAAAAAGTTTTGTTTGAAATTATTGGCCTATTTCAGTAAATTGGCTTGAACAGTTGCATCATTCATGCATATACAGGACCATACAGTTTATGAAAAGGGACCAAAATTTGCAGCACATTAGAGAATTTGTAAGTGGAGGTTCTTAACTTGTTGAAAATGTCAATAAAATTCAGTATTTAAAAAGGTACTACTTGCAACCACCATCTCAACAATGATCATCATCCATATACGTCCACAAAGCGACACCAACATCAACATCAATCCATCAGAAAAGCCCTCTAGGCCTAAAATGACCATCAATAAGAATCTAAACAACATGATTATATAATTCGATGTGTTTTACGCATGTAGTTAAAGACATGATGTTGTTTTAAAGGAGATAAACTAAGAGTATTTCAAAAAGAAAAGTGTTTGAATTTCTAAATATAGTAAGTACATTGGTTCAAATGTTAAACATCAGCCAGAAGCAAGTGACATTAGGCCTCAAATCATTAAAACGTAGTCAAAAATGCATTACAATAGTCAAAATTTGTAAGGATAGCAGTCACATTTCAAGTAGGTTTTTAGAAGTATTTTTGAAAGGACATTTAAATGTTCAAGAAAGCATATAATCCCACAAATCATCTAATAAGTCAATTATTAGGGTAATAATTTAGAATTCCAAAAATGTAGTATGCCATTGTAAGTCATCTGTAAGTCAGCCAAGCATAATGTACATCTAACTCGTGGTTCTATAAAGTTCAAAAGGTCAAATTGTAAAACAGTCCTGCGCGAATCCTGAATGAAAGTTGCCAAGAAAATTATTGAATTATTCCCATTTCATTTATTGGAGTGCACAATTTTTATTAACATAAAGATAAGAAATATGACTTTAAAGTGAGCAATATGTATCAAGGTTTCAACACCATCAACTCATGAGGACCACGTCTCAGATATCAACCCACGAGGACCAGTGTTACAACTTTGAACAAACCATAATGATATAAAGTAATGCTGACCTTTGACCCATGAGGTCCGCGCCCAATGACCTTCGATACTTCAGGTCCCTATATAAATATCAACTCTCTCCAAGAAGTATTTACATGGGATTAAACACCCAATTTCACAAATCATTCCTACGGAGATCTAATTTTGAAACTAGGTATCCAAGATATTTACCAGTTATTGGTTTGACTCATACGTCAGTTATATTTCGGTTCTGAGACTAATACTTCGCCATTTAATTTCCATTTTTAAGAAAACGAAACTTAATGACTGAACTGTGCACTATATTTTGAGCAGGAAAATAGAATTTCATTCATGGAAATTTTACCGACTTAGTGTTTAGCCAGTATACGTAAATCCCAATAAATACAATTCCCATTCCTTTCTTTCCTCTCATAAAGTTTTACAGGGATCTTTTAAGATCACTACATAATGCAAGTCTTATTAACAGCGTATGTTACATTATAAAAATGGAACAATCAAGAGCCTTTTTCTGAACAAGTATATACGGACGAGGCATGTATAAGATATCAAACAAAAGCTATGTGAGAGAGTAAAGTTGATTAAAAATTAGGACAAAAATATGCTATAAAATTACTTATCAAAATGGCACAAAGGCTATGATAATTATTCTTTTTCTTACCTTTCTCTCTTCCAGGACGACTTGTGTCAATTTTGCAATTAATAGAACTGATTTTTCAGCAGAACAATGACGTACCAACCCTGGTATTTTGATTGTTTGGCGATAAATACCATCACTGAGATTACCCTTATTTTACGTCTTTCATTTCCATGTTTTGACTGGGTCGACAACTTTCCTCTGCACCCCTCCGGCACTATGCAACCAAAGCACGCAGAGGAAGGCTTTTGCCCTGGAACATTCCATGGTCTCTACAACGGTAGGCATGCTAGTATTTGAATGAACGGCTTGTGTGCAACATGAATTTGGTATCGTTAGGCCAAGTAGAGCACATCGGCTTTTGACGAAATTGCCAAGAAAGGGATAATCGGGAGGGTTAAAGCGCGTCTGACGCTTGTACAAGTGTTAACACTTTCCCACATACCTCCGTATAAGTCTTGGAAAGTTATCATGAGATGGAATGATTTTGTGAATAATAACAGGCATCGATCTCGGACACTATGGGAACCATATCATCAATGGCACACCATTGGTCAACGCTCAACTGTCACTCATGTTCAGTTATATTATAGCGCATTGTTCTGCTCCCGAAGGGCCAAAGAAAGTGGCGAGGTACCCCATACCCAAGGATAAAGGAAAATCGAAAGGCGACTGAACTCATTACCGAGGTACACCCTTAAGTAGTACCTTTGGCAAACTATTAGACTTGGTCATTACGACGGAAATCGCGGAAGTGCTCTCCACATCTGATCTCAGTTTGAGCTCCAAACTGATAGGTCCACAACTGAATTTGCATATACACCACTTGAATGTGTAGATTATTATACATCCCACGATACAAACGGTAATTCAGGCTTCCTTGATGCTACCAAAGCTTTCGACACGTTTGAGTAAAACTTCTCAAGCACCTGCTGAATTAGAAAGTACCCCCTGTCATATGTCGGTTACTATTGAACATGTACACAAACCAGAAGCAGGGTATCATCTGGAATAACAGTACATGTTAACCATTTCTTGCAGTATTTGCGTTAAAAAAGGTGATGGTCTCTCACCTATATTATTTGGAATATACATTGATAAGTTGATCCTGAAATTAAAAGAATCAGGACCAGCCGGTCACATTGGAAACATATTCATGGGTGCTATAGGTTATGCCGACAGTTTAGTTCTGCTGTAGCCTAGTGGGAAGGCACGTCAAAATCTGCTGGACATACGTTCTGAGTTTGCAATAAAATTTCACATTATTTGTATTCCGAGCAAAAGTAAATGGTTACCATATGATTAAGATGATATATGCCAGTCAATTCACTTAGAAGGAAGACCTATTGAAAGGGTTGACCAATTTGTATATCTGGGTAATTTGACTGGGACAGACTCAATGTAGGATATTTTGATCTCTGCGTCAAGAGATTTAAAACAGACGTCAATACTGTCATGACACAGTTGAGAAATATGTTTTCATCATCCCGATATAAGCTATTTAATACTATTGTATGCCAATTAATGGTTTATAACTTTGTAACTTTTCATGGAAGCAAACCGAAAGAGTTTATACCGCATGGCGGGAGGCAGGTCAATTACCCAGTAGAGCTCATGGTGTCCTACTACAACTGGTCAGTGGGGTTCTGCCGATTGAAATTCAAATGTAGAATGGCTTCATTACATTTATTCATGGGTGGCTAAAAAGTTAAAGTAGATTTGTGAACACTTGTGCCAAATTAATATACAATGGTTCTAGGTCAGCTGCTAGTAAATCGGTCAAGGTCATTCCATCTAACCTGAAATAAATAATAAGAGGCTGGTGGCCGTGGACCAAGGTACTTTATTACAGGTACTGGAAAGGACTAAGCTGGTTTGTTCAGTTCTAACCAAATTCTATGCAAGGGTGATCCCTGAGTTGTGTGAAGTACTAGATGCTTCGAGTACAATAACACACACACACACACACACACACATATATATATATATATATATATATATATATATATATATATATATATATATATGCATATATAATGTAGTCGTTTTAGAAAACTTTGAATGTTTGGAATAACGATATGAATTGCATTTGCAAAAGTCATGTCATGCGCTTACAAACAAACTGTCATGCAACTGTCGCTTTCGGTACTATCAGCTCAAGTCTCTGCTTTCATTAGAATTCTTAGCTTTATTGCTTCTAATGGATCTGTTGCAGTCAAGAATAAAGCGGACACACATTCATTGTTAGCCTCTTGAACAGCCCTTCTCTATACACCATATATGTGCACTTTTGCGACAGGGACCTCTAATGACGATCCACTGTGGGTCTTCACCTTCAGTCACATCGTTTTTGTGACATGTGCAATGGTTTCATACAGCTGGACGTCACGACCTTGCAATTTGTCGTGCAGCTGAAATTTGCATTAAAAAAAAAAAAAAAAAAAAAAAAATTGAATGATTTTTCGTATGATCCATTCTTTAAAATATGGGTAACCCATTGCACGGCTGACCGTTGATCTTCTCATAGAATAAACCTTTTGTCCTAACTTAAATTTTGTCATGTACACCATTACCTCGGAATCAGTAATATCTTGCGCAACCTGCACTTAATTGTGAGGTCCTTCATCTCCCATGTCTAACCTTTTTTGGTTATTATTATAATAATAATAATAATAATAATAATAATAATAATAATAATAATAATAATAATAATAATAATAATAATAATAATAATAATAATAATAATAATAATAAAAACAGGACCACACATGTAAAACACACACAGAGAGAAAGAGAGAGACAGAGACAGAGACAGACAGACAGACAGAGATATTTTTAATACGGTTTTCCAAAAGGCGTTGCCGACCTCAGATATGCTTTCCTTATTCAAATACATTAATCATTCAAAAGAATGCTGACCCAAATCCCAGACAAAAAACGTGGTGATGGCTTGACATATAGGTGCTCTTGGTCAGTTGGGGACGCAAAAGGTTAATGTAACAACAAATACATTTTAGCCACGTGTCCTGCGTTTAATGAATTCAAGATGTATCTTTGGATTTAAATGTTTTCCGACAAAAAGCTGCAGAAAAGTCCAGTGAGATGACATTATCTACATGCAATTGTATGTTTTCATTGTTTATAAACATTCCGCGAGCCTGGAGGCCTTAATATCACCTGAATTTGATCCACGTGTTGTTAATAATTTGATAATTTTCGTTTTGGCGACCTTTATATGTGCAGCAAGGCCGGTATCAAATCTGTTGTCTACGTGGTTCTACGTCAAATTAAATAAATTTGGCTTGATTATTGTTTGGACGTAGCCTCATAAGAAATTAACGTCAACTCAGAGATCAGAAGTTGCCGTGATATTTGGTCACAAATATTTTCGATGCACGCTGGTGTTCTGTCTTCATAACCCTTTTTTTTTTATGGGGGGGGGGGGTAAGTTATGATCATTTTTCTAGAATACGATTATTGAATTGTCTAATTACAAATGTTTTAACTACGAGAAAAGTTAAGATTTAGGATCATTGGAGAATTTAAAAAGAACAGCTGGATATTATGTGTGGCATTAGAATTTTATAATCATCGACATCCACAATAGGTCGTATCACAAAAAGAAGGAAAATTCATCTCTAAGACATTTGATTTGGCCTCAAGGAAGGTATAATTTTTCCGACTACGTCCTCCTTGTAAGTCTAGGTAAGAATCGATGTGGGAGTGAACATTAAAACTATTGCCATAAAGTTTGCTGCTCAGCCTTTTGTCTCATGTCACTGGCTCGTTTTGACAAGAGTACCTGGCACTTTATTTATTCGATTGTTCATTTGATCTGGGTTTTTTTTATATTCATTGGCGTATAATTATGTGCCAAAAGGAAGCCGCCTGGCAGAGTCCCTGTGAAGTCGTGTCCGTCGTCTCTCGTCTCTGTATTTAGGTTATGACATCCTTCTTGAATTATCTCAATGACGCTGACTTAGTACGTGACTTTAATGCGAGATTATCGAAATTCACGACCAAGGTTGATGGCAGCAGGTTGTTGTCACTACCGATATTTAAGATTTCACATTCTTTGATGGCATAATCCATGCAAAGCATCCTCTTTCGCGTGGTGTTTGATTTTGCAAATTTCTCAAGATGTGAAAAAATGAGAATGAAAACACAACATCCACACGCTGCAAAAACGTAAATCTTCCAATGCATAATGGCAGAAGAGGAAGATAAGATAAGATAAAATGACAAATTACCGGAACTAAATTCCCTATATGGTTTTCAAAATGGTGCTTAGGTATGGGTAAATTAGTGTAGTTTGGGAAGACAGGAACCCAGTTTATTTTCTATTTAACAAAAAATGGTTTCTTGTAAACGCAAGTGCCATTAGCAGTTTGTAATCTGAGCACCAAGGAGCCCATGCGCCATTGGAGAAAGTTGTGATGAAGCATTGAGAATATTGCATTCTGGATACAAAGCCATTTGAGGTGACAAGTGTGTGTAACAGATTTTGGTAGCTGGAAATATTACGTCATTTTCTTTTAACTATTTATCTTCTCAACATAACCTAGAAAGATCTACTTGCAAAATCCTCGTAATAAACTGCACAAGAACGGAACCATGGGTGCAAGATACACCAGACGTGGGCATAAGACTTCATCTATCCTTTGAACGCATTTCTGTAAAACATGTTTTAATGTACAGATTGTATAGAATACGGACGGCTGTTCCCATCTGATTCATTCAAGTTTGTCATGTTGAAACAGTAAATAAACTTGACCAAACGTTTCGTACTCTTTCGCACTGTTCATACGGGAAAATATTCTACCAAACATTAGCACAGTGCAAAAGAGTTCCAGGGTATGGCTGTTACATCTGATATTAGGAATGGATACGCCCTTGTATCGTACGCATGAATAATAGATCCTGTAGTTACCAGCCTAAGCAGCCTAAAACTGGGCAGATTTTAAAGTGTCAAGCCGACAGCACACACACACACACACACACACACACACACACACACACACACACACACACACACACACACACACACACACACACACACACACAGACGGACAACACGAATCTATAGTCGGACTTGTGTGCTTTATTCGCAAAGATCTATTCCCCTGTGCTTTTCTTATCTACATTTTACACATTTTTGTAAGTGGAGGGGGGAGGCTACAGCCTTTTTCTGGCTTAGCCACCGCTATCTGGCACAAAAATGTGTACGTAACACTGCGCATGGAGACTGGGACTGTGTTCTATGTATTCATCCACACTGATTTTAAAAATGTAAAGCCTAATGTCTCAATAGACCGGTTTGCCTGAAATCTAACCATTATTGCTCATATCCCTAGCACCCCATCAAAACAACGGTAAAGGTTTGCAAAGGGCATTGAAAGGCGTGTTATTTCTGTGTACCTATTTTACCTGATAAAATTTGGAGATGAAATCTAATTAGACCTGTTCCCCATCCTTCACCGAAATTCAGTTTCGCATATTTTATTGTTTCGATAGAAATACATGCGTGGAAGTAAATACAACATAAACAAAGGTCTGAATTATCAAAAGATACGTGTTTATTTCATAAACATCGATGAACATTTGATAAGTATTGAAAATGTATCAAAATGTATACGGAGCGAGGTGGAAGACGAAGAATTGCATAATTTTACTATTAGACGTACCGGCAAAAAGACACATTCCAGGCCACGTCACCGTCCTACAATGTTCAAAGCAAAGATCCAAGCAAATAGTCAAAGCTGGCCCAACGTTGAGCTAACGTTGTCAAAGGTGGTGCAACATTACCTCAATGGCGGCGCAACGATGCCTCAACGTTTGCACAATTTTGGCACAACAAAGGGGCCATACAACAAAGGGGCCAACCTAACCTTTGGTTGGGACGAGACTGATACTGACAAAGTTATAATGATTATAAATGCAAGTAAGGGAAGAAAAATCGTCACATCAAAGGGGCATGGATACACATTGTTCTGTCATTGTCTTCGACTGGAATATTCTCTGTATACTGTGCTTCCTATCTTTTAGAATTCCAGATTTTTCGTTTTAAGGATACATATACTTTTTATATTGTTGGAATTGGTGCTTATGAGGGAGTACAATGTGAAAGCCTGAAGAAAGCTGATGACGCTGTATAGAATGTATCATTCTGACTGTTCATACTTTGGAGAAATTACTCTCCTTGACCACCTATGTAATTTCAATGAAAGGAACTGCTTTGTTCACAAAGACAGTAATTTTGTCACAGAAATATCTATTGTAATGAATTCTCAAAAGTTCGTATATGCTTGTATCAGAATAACATTTAAAAAAAATCTTTCGAGGTGAAAATTACAAGCTGTTGTAAAATATTAACAACCTACACAACGTCAATTTGAAGTCACTTGATTTCAATCTCAGTTGGCCGACAGCGACCAGCAAGTTGAATTATATTTGCCGCATCTTTTTACGTAAGATTTTGCTCTTTCCTCAAAATATTTTCCATAAAAATGCTATAAGGAGTCAACTTCATCAATATTTCTTAAATTGTCTTTCATCTTGGGTGTACAAGGAACGGTTAGGACAGCGGCAGACCCAGTTTGTCGCTTCCAGCATAAAGTTTATTTCCCTGACTGGTCTCTTATCGAAAAAATGTGCTATGAGCTTCTAAACATATGCTATGAGCGTAACGAAAGCTTCGCCAGTAGGTATCGTCACGTGACTGCAAAAGCATATATATATATATATATATATATATATATATATATATATATATATATATATATATATATATATATATATATATATATATGTGTGTGTGTGTGTGTGTGTGTATGTGTGTGTGTGTGTGTGTGTGTGTGTGTATGTGTGTACGGTCATCAATCATTTCAAAAGTATCAGAAGCTATTCTCTTGAAGAAAATTTGTTTTTAGTCGTAAAAAAGTTTAAATTTTGTGCATACTATTAGTTTATTCACTTTGTACTCATAATATCCAGAAAAATCTCTTAGGTGCCGGCAAGCTATCTTGTGAACAGATCCTCTTGGTACTTATCAGTATCTTGACAATGATAACACGTATAAATAAACGTACTTGATATGCAGTCATGCTGGATGTCTTCATTCGTTAACCGTTTTTATATCAGATTGATATAGCCTCCAATGGTACTCTGCATATAAGGCATGTTCTCTTCACGTGCAAAGACACGAGATATTCAGGATAGACGTGTCTTTACACAGTCATCTGAGCATACGTATAGTCAGAACGAGGCTCTAGGCAGTACTTTCATATTTGACCATGACATGTTCGACGGTCGAAAGATAATGACAGCAGGGTATCATTACTTCCATTGAAATTTTGTTGGCAATTCCAGCATAAGTATATAATAAGTACAGACAGTTCTAACATGGGCATAAACATGTATCAACACACGCAAAATCTGCTCGCAACTGTTGGCACTTCTAGACCAAGTTTGAGCACCGTGTATTTACAGTGACTTAATTTGAAAAAATATACATTGTATATGATATTGAGCAATTACGAAATCAATCGACGCGAAACATACATAATACAACTGTACAAAGAGTGTCATGCAAACTCATGTATCTAATACACAAAAAGGGAGACAATATCATTGTGGCAGTCATTTTCTGCGTTGCCAAAATCCTACTCTTTTATACATTGTCGCATCTTATGTTGAGCACACACAAAAGAAATATACTTAGTTCATTAGTTGAACTTATAATGACGACGCACACTATGCAATTGCACTCTTTTAAAATCGGTAAAACCTCATGTACACAATCAAGTCGCCTTGCTTTTATGCATTGTCATTCTCATTTTTAGCATTTCAGTTTTTAACCTTTTTCGATTTGTCATTTTGCACCTTGATATACGCTTAGCACTGAGGATACAGCCTTTTTATATTCAAAATTCTACTAGTCACACTTTGATTGATGTATTTACACCAAGATAAATTGACTTATTTTTGAACATTATTGGGGGCATGCTACCTATGCATATGTAGGTTTTTTCACCATGATAATATTTATTATAAACATCAGTATGTTTTTGTTTTTTTTCGATATCAGTATGTTTTTACGATATCTTTATTTGATCTTTTATACGTTTAAACATATGGCTTATGGAACGTCTTTATTTTCATATTTTCTTGGATAATTTATCTGCAGGCTGGTTTCACTTTCACACTATCTGGGATGGCATCAAACCTCTGCAGAGTCACACTGGGATCAACTAGCGTATACTTTGTTTTCATGCTCCCCATATCTGAGATTATATAACCTGTACGTTACCGGGCTAACGATGTTAAAACGTGGATACTAACAATACAAAGTATGTTGGAATATTATGACAAAAAAGCCAATCAATAGTGATACTGACCTAATAAGCAGACCATTTATAGACAATGTTTGGGTACTTATTTCCAGAGAAGAGTTCTTATGTCTCTATGGAGGCAAATAAATTAGCAATTGCACACTCAAATGGTTGTTGCACCCTGTTTCTGTATCCGTTTACAGCTCTCTTGATACAATAGGACGAGGACAAAGAAAATGAAACCTGTCAATTATCTTTACTATACACATATTTCTAGCAATAGATCGAATCCTTGAATCATATTTAGGTAAACTTGCATATCGTCTACAGAGTACAGAATCGGGTTTGTTACAATTACACGTATACAAAACAAAAAACAAAAACAAAAACAAAAAAGCTAAATCAGCGAGTCATACCTGAAGGCATAATTTTTATACCGTATCGAATACGTGAGGATTAGATGACACTTTAATACGTACAGCACTCAAACAACTTTATTTGGCTGTGTCATATATATGCCTTTTTTTACAGTTATTTTTACAGTGAATTATTTTGAAGGTTTTATTTTTATTTGTTAGCATGTTTACTCTTGAAATGCGTGTCAATTAATATTACTAGATTTGGACGTTGACACCATTTATGTTTGAGTTAACACATATTGCCAGAGGTGCCAAAGCAGTGCTGGTTCAAGACCTGGCATTTCTGTGGTCACGATATATATCAAACTGTTAGGCCTCAGTTAAATTTTCTTTCAGTCCAATTAATTCCACTTAGCTTACCGCAACATAGTGACTGAAATATAATCAAAGTTTCTTTGAAACGCAAACAAATATGATACTGTGGTATAATTCATGGTTGCCTACAAAACGAGAAAAAATTACTCAGCAGTCTAGTGATGGCATACCTTAAACCCCTGACCCACAGATTAAGAAGTAAATTGTCATTAAAATAACTTAACATACACAGCTACAGGCAAACTCCATAAGGCGATACATGCTAATGTTATATTGTACTAGTAAAAGAAAATACGGGTGACCACAATCAATGAATAGATTCAAAATGTGCATGGAAGCACATACATACATGCATATATATATATATATATATATATATATATATATATATATATATATATATATATATATATATATATATATATATATATATATATATATATACATGCGCGCGTGCGTGTCTGTGTGTTTGTGTTCTATTCGGGCTTATTATCCATTGTTGAGTAAAAAATAGAACGCAGAACACATGGATAATAACTCGTAATACCGGTCATGCAAGATCCCTGACAATATCTGATCAATCAGGTATTATGTAGGCTGTAAGGTGACACATCTTCGCCGGTGGTGGCCCTTCTTTATTCAAGTTTTCTGAGCTTATCCTTTTATATTGAAAGCATAAAATATTTGTCAAATATAGTCAGCAACCTTTAAGAGTTTGTTCTATAACTCACAAAACCTGTATAATTATAAAAAAAAGGAAAAGAAATGTACAAGCAAAACGACAATTCATTATATCTTACTTCAAATATGTTAATTGTAGAAATTTATGCTCTCAAAATGACACAGTGATACAGACGTGAATTAATAAAATACCCAAACCATGACAATGCGAACATCTATTCTACTGGAGTGTAAAACGATTGCAAATTGTGATATTTTTGGTTCCATAGTTCATATTTTCCAATTTGAGACGATATTATGCCACCACACCATTGTTTCTAAATGTATACCTATTATATAGTTACCGAAAGACTACCGTTAGTGAGTGTTTTATTTATATATTCAAAAATCCATCTTTGAACAACAGCAGAATATAAAAAACCTTCCTTGCAAATATCCAGGTAGTAAAAGGTCATATTTTAATCAGAGTTAAGAAAGTTGAATGGATGCCTCGTAAGATTATGACGTAGGCCTCACGTGATGAGGTAAAAAGGGTGGTGATATATCGACGGTGGCGACATCCAGTGTAAGGCAAATGGCACAACCTCCACACAGTATATTGCAACGAGAGAGCGCGCTGGTAGGAGAAATACATGATACAGCCATCTGTGAAATTCTTCTGAGACTCACAACATTGTCGATAAACAACTGGAAACAGCGAAAGTAATCATATCCAGTATTAATTCTTGCAAATTTGCAAGCGATCCATGACGATACTAGCTGGTTGTCCAAAGTGCACTTACTCTAGCGTCATGAAAACGATGTATGTGCTAACAATGGAAGTATCGAACATAATTGAAAAAACGGCCATCTTGGAACTCAACGTCTCCACTGTGAATGTCAAACTGAATCATCAGTACAATGATATCCAAGTTGTACAACACGGCAGACAGCATGGATAGCCTTCGGTGCAGTGAAGATACACTCTGTGCCTCCAATAATGGTAAAATATATCACAGGTTTCTGTCAAAGTGGACCAGAACTATGCCCTGCCGAAACACATCATGGCTGCAAATCCTGCAATCACAATACATGCCAACAGAAGGTTATATAATTGTAATTTGAAACCACCCAATGAATCGTATATCAAGCGCTTTAAATAGTTTCATAATTAAGGATTCACGCTTCTTTTGAGTCCCGTTTCCATTATTGGATAGACTGGTTGTTCAACAGTGACCACAGGTAAATGTGTACGCCGTTTGTTGTTGCGTCCATGTAACAGTATTGCAGTTATAGAATAAGGTTAATTCTCTCAAAAAATTATGTTGTGCACTACTTTCATGTCACCAATAACTTACATCCCATACTCTCTGTGTACCTCCCTGATACTGGCCATTACTGAAATATAAATACACTACGATTTTGTTTAAAATTTGTATTTCATTTTTACTAAAAACACTTCAACAGACAACTTTGGAAAAAGATGCTATATTGGCCATAAAGATAATAAAAGTTCTTGGGCAAATAACGATTAGAACACGTTTCGGAAACTGGAATGCCAGCACATGTATTTCTGACAGTGGCTCCTTGTCTCAGCTTAACATTAACCAAGAAACCCACAAACAAATAATATAAACATAGAATAGCATTAAAGTAGCATGAAGAACTATAAATACAAAGGCAATGCTTGTGAATGCAAGACTTGTAAAATAGAAGGTTGGTGTCTTTAACATATATATTTAGAAGAATTTACAGAATTTGAGTTATAAATTTGTAACATTACGCCACAGATCCTCCGATCCAATATTTATTGCAGGTAGGTTGAGGTCGTGTGTGATCTGCCCGAGCCGAAAGACATTCACTGCATTTGTATGACTGGACAAACGCACCGAGACACTCTTTCAATGCATATTTTCTAGAAAAATGCACTGACCAATCATAAAATATTCTGTGGATGATCTGTTTCACACAAACAAACCTCCAACATCCAACAGGTGGCGTTTGCATGTATTGATTACCTAGTATATTTACAATGACGTGATTAATTTGTCTGTACTATTGCTCGAAAAGATGGAACAGTGGGACATTTTGAATTCCCTAATGAAAACAGAATAACTCTGAAGATACCCAGCGAACAGGAATCAAACTCACCAGTCCTATGGTTGCCATTAGAGCACCACTTTAAAGAAATGTTTGTACACATATAACCATATACATCAAAGCGTTCCACTTTGCTGGCTGGTTTTCCTTTTCTCCCCGAGAATACCTTTTTTGTTTTATGCTCCACAGGTGTAGGTATGTACACACACACACACACACACACACACACACACACACACACAGATATATATATATAAATATATATATGTATATATATATATATATATATATATATATATATATATATATATATATATATATATATATATATATATATATATATATATATATATATATATATATATACGTACAATATGGTATAAAAATATTCTACTTGAGCAAAGAGCCCCAACTTCCTTTGAATATATAATACCGCCACACGAAGTTGATCTGCTGCATGGTAAGAATAAAAAATTCACACTCCTTTCGCAGTGTCCCACTTCTCCCCATGCAGTCTCCCCTACTAATCTAGAAAAAGCTGACACTTTGAGTTTCTTATGTGTATGCATATATCCAGTAGCCTATTTTATTGTGTTTTATAATATAAAAACAAAAAACAGGACGAAAATAATTGTATAAGTATATTAATTTTACATGTCGTTTTATCGACCTGATGGCTACATATGTCCCTATTTATTTATAAAACAATTTGTGAAGACAATACTCGTTGCTATTCAGCAACATGTATAACATTTCATCAATCGGAAGGAATTAATATATATTGTGTTGCTTTTAATTTTACATGTCTGATATGTAACTTTCAAATATAGGTATTGAATTTAATACTATATCGGGAGGCTATTTCTGCATGACCAGCTGCATGATATATCTACCTCAGCATTGGTTATTAAGCCAGTGCGCCAGTGGAACCAAAAAAATAGGGACTCTTTGTGGCACACCAAATAAAGCCTTAAGTGGCAAATTTCACATATATCTCAGGTGTCTGGCTTTTTTTTGGGGGGGGGGATATTTAGTGGTTTAAAAGTAAGTAACAAAATACGAGATCTTGTATATAAATATATAATTAATCTTATAAATAATGTGCATGTGAACGGTGGGGGGGGGGGGGCAATTACAATCGGCTTAAAGGGCCAGTTTGTAACCAATAGCGTTCAGCTTAATTGACAAGAAAAATTAAATTCGTTTCAATGTGCCAAGATGTCACCTTCTTGTCATATATTGCATTTGATCTCACAGTACAGAAATATAGAATCTTACATGGCAGTGAGTGAGTTACGATTTTTCTCTCACGAGGGATCGTTGTTGGTGGGGAAAATCACGAGTGACCGCAGGTCACGAGTGATTTTCCCCACCAACAACGATCCCGAGTGAGAGAAAAAATGTCACTCACTCACTGCCATGTAAGATTTTATTTATTCTATGTTTAATCGAGTATTTACTGCAAAAAATATGCCCTAGGCCTACTTTCTACGCCGATCTGGTGGTTCCCGTTTGTTTACGTTCGTCGGGATTATTCCACGTCACGTGTGACGTATAATCACACATTGCTCGCACACATTTGACTTTATGTAAACGGCAATGCATCGCGTCACTGATGCAGGCGCGTCACAATCTACTTATAACAATGTTTAGGTCATGTGATCTACAGTGAGTTATTACTTTTGAATTTCACTCTAGAAAATGATAATTCACCCTCGAACATAGAATAAAACTGCCTTCACAGATTTACATATACGATGGACTGCTTATCATTATAGATATTACGGGTTACATATATAATAGACTGCCTATCCTTATAGATATGACGGGTTACATATACGATAGACTGCCTATCATTATGGATATGACAGGATACATATACAATAGACTGCCTGTCATTATAGATGTGACGGGTTACATACACGATAGACTGCCTATTATTATAGATATGACGTGTTACATATAAAATAGCCTGCCTATCATTATAAATATGACGGGTTACATAAACAATAGACTGCCTATCATTATAGATATGACGGGTTACATACACGATAGACTGCCTATTATTACAGATTTACATATACGATGGACTGCTTATCATTATAGATATTAAGGGTTATATATACAATAGACTGCCTATCATTATAGGTATGACGGGTTACATATATAAAAGACTGCCTATCAATATAGATATGACAGGTTACATATACAATAGACTGCTTATCATTATAGGTATGACGGGTTACATATACGATCGGCTGCCTATTATTATAGATATGACGGGTTACATATACAATAGACTGCCTATCCTTATAGATATGACGGGTTACATGCACGATAGACTGCCTATTATTATAGATATGACGGGTTACATATACAATAGACTGCCTATCATTATAGATATGACGGGCTAAAGTGATATCGATATCACAAATCTTTTGGCATATTGCACATTATTTGCAGTGAAAGGACAATACATCAGAATTCCCCCGAGGCTAAGTTACCTACTTTCATAACTTATTCTGCCTTCGCCATCTACATCTGCTTCGCGGAGCATTTCTTCTATATCCTCTTCTGTCATATCCTGGTCTATGTTTCTCATCACGTGACGCAGTTCCTCCACTCTTATATACCCTTGTTTGTCTTTGTCAAATACCCTAAAGGCTTCCCGAATTTCCTCTTCTGAGTCCGTATTTTCGATCTTCTTTGCCATCATGTTTAAAAATTCAGCAAAGTCCACGCTGCCACTCCCTGTTAAGCATACATGACGTACAATTTTTTAAATTCATCTCAATTACTTAATTCTATAATATTCTTATAGGTGCACAAAGTATCAACCCACTATAATATATGTGAGGGTTAAGGAACTAAATCAATTAAATCAAACTGTTTCTCTCACATCAGCGACAAATTAAAAACACATTTACATGTCAGACTGTCCTGTATACCCAGGTTTAATAACATCATCTTCCCATGCAAATGCTTTGACATTCTGGGCTGGCGCTAGCCATTAGCCAATTAGCCATTGGCTAATGGTTGTGGAATCTGGCTAAAAAAGTTTTCACAGTTTTTAGCCAAATTGGCTAAAAAAATTGTCATTCTGTAGCTTCATAATCAGATCTATTATTTTATAGTCGAACTGTTGCCCATTAGGTGCAAAATGTTTGAAGATGTAAGTTGATTTTGGCTAATGAAATTAAAGTTTGACTAAAGGATTTAAGTGGTTTTAGCAAAGCTGGCTAACAAAATCAAATCCCTAGCACAAACCCAGAAATTTTACCAAACCTAACTGAGGAAAGCAACAGATCTGTAAGCGACGTGCTTCGGGGGGATTGGTATTATCATTTAAAATAAAGGAATCTACAAACAACTAAGGTTACATTTACGTTTTGCAAAGTCAATCTCCATGTAACCACCTGTTTCTGAAAGTACAGAACTTGCAGATTTTGAATCTGTGATACACTGGGGTTCACTTTGAGGAAAGATATTTTTCCCTGCTACTTTAGACAAAATCATATTCTAAATTATACAACTTTGCTAACTAGATAACATTCTTTCACTTTTCAAAGAAAACAGAGAAAAAAAACTTACAAGGACAGTAATATTTCCATTTTGAGTGGATCGCAAACAAGAAGAGAACAGTTCAAATGTACAACGACATGCGTAATTTCGCATCGATTTGGAATACAACAGAAATACAGAGGCACCAAATTACCTTCACCCGCACCCACAGATACTTCATGGAGTGCATACGCCTTGATTGATTGACTTTATTCAGGTTCATATACAGTAAAAACAATAGCATACGGTAAGGAACCTACGATGGCACCAGAAAGTCTACTGACTTATTTCCATGGTGGTCCAGAGGGGAAATATATATATATATATATATATATACATATAATCTGCAACTTGAGGCTAAGAAAACCTAAAATAAGCTGTACAAATAGATATTAAACCATTTGTGCATAATATATATGATATAAAATAAAGATAATGTTTACAATAAATGTATAGATAGATAGATAAACTTTATTCTTTAACCAGGGTACCTGGCTCAGTGCAAAAGCTCTGACCTTCCGCCAGCCCTGGATCATAAGATGGATACATATGATGATGAAACGATGACAGTTATAAAATGTAACTCTCCATACATTGAAAATATAGGTTAACTGAATACAATACATAATATAATAAAAGAATATCACAATCTAAAATATATATCAACATAGACAACATAGTCGAATAGACATAACTTAAGTGGAGTAAAAGCAAATGTAACGTACAGTGAGAAGGGGAAGGGAAGAGGGGTTTAAATATGAATGTAGGGCTATGGCACGATAAACTGGAGCACAAGCTCCGGCTATCAGGCCACATCTCTCCTATACAAAACTATAGAAAAATGCTGCTATTGAGCAGGTTGATTCCTTCAAATACTTGGGGAATTCAATGTACCCCAGTCATATGTTTTCCCATTAAAAAAAAAATTAAGGAAAAGGGTAAAAATCCAGAAATTTGATGATCGTTTCCAGAATAACTTAGTGGAAGGTATTAAGACGCGTGACTAGGTGAAACTAGCCGCATGTCTTGATATGTACAAGGATGAGGAATTTTCAGTAACATATAAAAGGCATCACTTTCCTCGCTGAACATCTCATTTGATAGATGCTGTTTAGTGGCCTGTTTAAATGTCGTTAAGTTCTCAATTTGTTTTAAATGTAAAGGAAGAACATTCCATTCCTTTATACCTCTGTAAATGACCGTGTCACGACCAACGCCTTTTTTCATTACAGGGGCTATGTATGACATTTGATTATTTCTTCCTATGTAGCTATTATTTCGCAATATTTTTCAAAGGTTTCCTGTATGTATTCATGAGCCTTTTTATATGTAATCCTATGCATATTGTTCAATTTTATTTGCATGACTCTTTTCTCAACATTAAGCGATTTTAGTCTTCAAAGTTCATGACTTTCGATATGTGATCTATTTTTTATCCAGAATGAATCAGGCCATTCTGTTTTGGTGGGTTTGGAGTTTTGTTTTATTTTTGGGAATACTGAGGAATACCATATAGAACAGGCATAATCACAACGGCACTGTATCAATGCCGAACATGATAGCTTTTTTGTGTGCATATCCAAGCAGTGACCATTTCCACATAAACATTTAATCTGTTGTTGCATTTGGCAATGACATTTTTTGCTTATGTTATCCCCTGATAAGGTATTGTCAAGGCGAAGACCCAGACATTTAATATGGTCTCTTTGGTCAATATGTCTACCATTACACATGCCAGTTAGCGATTTCTCTTTTAATTTACGAGGTGGTCCTAATAATATGGATTCAGTTTTCCCCAAGTGTAATGACAACTAACCAGCTACTCACAGAATCCATATTTCTGCTCAGGATAGTTTCTATTTCGTTTACGTTTTTCCACTCGATAGAAGAATTGGGTCATCTGCATATAGAAGTAGATTACAATCTACTGCCTGGGACATACCATTCACATTGATCCGGAATAACGTCTGTCCCAAGATTGACCCCTGAAGGACGCCACAGGATACATATTTTAGGTCTGACATTGTTCCATGTACAGCTACTGTTTGCAATGTATCATAAAGATACGATTTAAATCATTAGACTGCTGATGAATCAAGACCGATTGCTCACAAATTTTGACACAATATCTGATGGTTCACAGTGTCAAAGGCTTTTTGCCGATCCAACATAATTACACCAGTAAATTTACTTTTTTCTGTTTCCTATTTTATATAATCTGTCAAATAAATCAAACAGATGTCATTTGAGAACATAGGTCGAAAGCCTGACTGATTTTTTGCAAAGAATACCCTTGTGTCGTAAATAATTTTCAAGCTGATCACAAATTGTTCTCTTTAAAACTTTAGAAAAAATACATAAAATTGATACTGGTCTGTAGTTACTCGCCTCAAGTGTACATTTTTGTGATAGAACCACTCTAGCCATTTTTTGCGCTTTTGGAGCTAAGTCGTTGAAATTGGCAGGTTTACGATGTAAGTAATCGGAATTTTATAATATCTGCACTATCTTTTATAAATTTGGCAGGTAATTCGTCCAGACCAGTGCTTTTATTTGTGTGTATATTCTTTAAGAGTTTAAGAATATAAATCTTCTGATACCTGTTGAAATTTGAATTCACCCTCTGTTATGCCTTGGTCCTTGTAAAACTGTTTCACCTTGGCAATGCAAAAAATACCTACTACACTAGGGAGTTGGTTCACTAGGGTAGCAGCTATAGGTGTAAAATAGGAATTGAATTTGTCAGCCACCTGTTTTCCATCGTGACGAATTTCACCATTTTCCATCTTTTATCCTATTTGCTTGTTGGTATTACTTCTTTTATTTTCGTAACCCAAGTATTTTAACCTTGCAGAGCTTTTTACTGTCATGTCTATTTTCAGCAATTTTACTCTGAAAGTATTCTGACTTTTCATTTTTTACCAAGCGGTGGATATAATTTCTTATCCTATAGTATTTTTGTTGAGCTCAGCATCTGCATGCTTCCTGGATCGGTATAGTATTTTGTCTCTTTCTTTTGTGTTTGATAATATCTCTTCAGTTATCCATGGTTCGGTTTTGCTCTTATTTCTAACATGGATGGCTGGAGCTACCGTGTCGAGAACGTCAATAAAAAGCTTTTTAAAATTTGACCGTGATGAATCAACATCATAATTTTTCATACTGTTCCAATCAACTTCTTGCAGTTTAATGCAAAAAACATCAGAGTTGTAATTTTTCATACTTCTACGTTTTACTGGCTCTGATTGGCCAAAACCCTATCTGTTTACCTTTCATGAACAATATAACATTGAATGATCAGATAAGCCAATGGGTATAACTGCACTTTGAGATATAGTGTGGTTGTTCGATACCATGATTAGATCTAAAATTGATGCCATCCGGTTAGGTTTTTCAATAAGTTGTTTAAGATCGAATACACGACTAAAATCTTAAAGGTTACTTTACAGTTCAGATTTGCTATCTTGGCATACGTTGACATTAAAATCGCCTAAGAGTATGCATTCCTGGTCACTAAAAAGATCACAGTTTACAATGTTCTCTTCCAAGACATCGAAAAAAAATCTTTTGTTTTGGAGGTCTATAAAAATACCAATAAGTATGGGTTTTGTTTTAGTGAGAAAGATGTTTACCCACACTTGTTCTAAATACCCATCAGTCTCAAAGTCTGTCCTTTGATCATATGCCAAGTCCTTGCGTATGTATACACAAACCCCACCTCCATTTCTAGTTCTGTCTTTACGAATAACCGAATAATTAATAATTAAAATGAAACAAACTATAAAAATAATTGTAACTTGCATGTAGCAACCTCCCTCGCTTCAGCTGACACATACTGATTGTAAAACTTGCGAGCCCATTACTGGCATTTGCATTACGCTTGCTCTAAGAGTCTAGATAAGCCCTGGGAACTGTTGCCTCGCCTAAAAGGATGGCTAATAAATGGTTTGCTCGGCTGGGTCAGCGGGCTTTTGTTAAATCTGCCCAGATGAGTCCATGAAGTATGTGTTAAGTATATAGTGCAACATTTCATAGGGTATAACCCACGAGGCGGCGGTTGGCTAACCCATCAGAAGGGACATTGAGGGAATATATGTGGCTGCATGTTTCCTCGTTGAAACATAGCAAGGCAATGTATCTTATTTGGCTACAAACGTATTTAGAGGTCATTCATAGTCGTTCTCATGAGCAATTCATGAGTCAGCAAGAAAACTAGAAAATGTAAACCAGGGTGCAGGGATCGTCTTCAAGAAATGGACAACACTTGAAGGAATAGCTTCAGGAAGCAAATGAAAAGTTGAACATCTAGGCAAACGGTTTGCATGCGCACGCGTTATTGCTCAAAAATGGAACGCAAATATTAAGTGCTTTCAATAGACCACTGAAAAACCCAAGGCTTGTCAAAGGTACTTGTAACGTTTACGTGATGAAACACTCAAGATCTACGCATCACTGACATCAATGTATCAGTCTATTAAAAAAATGGAAGAAATCACAACATTTGATGATCAAAGCACACCAAACAGAAGTGTTTCCGATTTTATGGGCAGAGGCGGATTAAAAAATGCCATAAAGCGGGGGAGGTGGGATGTGTAGTGGGGTTTTAGAGGGTAAAATTCCTTGGACTAATCGAAAATGTATACGAATTTTCACTTTAACATACAGTTTCCGCAGTTACAAGTGGGGCCGCGCGCGGCCAGCATCCCCTGCTAAATCCGCCTATGGTGGGTCTAGTGACATTAATTATACGCATACTTCAGATTGGTTAGCATGGAACACCATCGGAGAGTTTAACTTTCAGTCCTTGAACAACACCGGACAGACTCGTTCCCGACTCAGTAAAGCATAGCCGTTGAGCTTGCCTTCAGATGAGCATTACTCTTTAATTTGAAGTGTGCAATTCAGACGGAGCATGGTAACTGATTGGACCACTTTGAGATCGATTATTCAGCTTTTGAATACAACCTCGTGACAACCTTCCACATTTAAGTACATTTTCCTGAAGTGACAACAGGCACTACTGATTAGGAACAATCAATCGTAAATCTTTGCTGTCATTCAGAACTTTCACCATTGGATTGCGGAATGAATGAACACCTTTCGTCAGCTAACTTTGGCAACAAAGCGTGTCCCGGAAAGCTACTGACATCAACTATCTTTTTGTGCTGGAACTAGAGATACCTTGATACTTGTA
The DNA here is from genome assembly GCA_964020975.1 of Hermodice carunculata. Taxonomy (NCBI): domain Eukaryota; kingdom Metazoa; phylum Annelida; class Polychaeta; order Eunicida; family Amphinomidae; genus Hermodice; species Hermodice carunculata. The sequence goes on along the minus strand of OZ026616.1, from coordinate 96,155,251 downwards.
GGTCAAGTCTTAGGTGATTAATTGGGTTCAGGAATAATCATCATAATGAACATGAGCACAACGACGTGTATGATCGGCAGGAAAACGGTTAATAGTCATCAACTGTTGTTAATGAGAAGCAGCACAGGACACAGATATCTGGTGGGCCACGTTATGCATCGCAAGGTCTCTTTGACGAGTCTTGTGTTATGTTCTTCCATACAACAACAGCTCTGTATACCACAATCGGAAGACTGACCTCATTCCAATACTTGCATGTAATAAAAAAAGTGTCAAGTTTCAGGTGGCACCACTAAATTGAATTTCCCATAGGCGGCCATTATAACACATCCTGGCGTATCTCAGAGTAAGAGCTTTAACTTTAATGAAGACTATGCTCACCAATTAAGTTCAAGTCTGCCTCACAAAATAAGAGGCATTAACATATATGATGACCACCAAACTTTTGACTTTGCCCCACCTGAACGCGATCATGTTGGATTTTCACTTGTCCGCACCCAATATCAGCTTTAAATTTCCGACCACCCCGGAAAAAAATTATGCCCAAACTTAATTATTCAAATCACTCTATTTTGTGATGCCAAAATCTGAATTAAAATTATATGTAACAGATTTGAGCCTGCCACAAATTCCACCACTCTGGTCAAGCCAAATCCTACAGTGCTGGTCATTAGACATTATACCTTTGTGCTGCCCTCTGTGGCCAATTTTAGGGGTGCAACCTAAAGGGGACCTCTATTTTTTGCAAGAGTTATCTAATTTTATTCATATACAATGTACTATCACATATAAGTATTTCTGTGGAAAAATAATCTCCTGACTGCTTCTGTTCTTGAATTATCAAGCATTTACAATGTTATGCCACAGTGGATTTTCATGCAATTTTTGACATTTTCCGCTTACCCTCCCAAAACACTAAAAAACATTATTTTTTGCTTAGATATCATTTCATTTCTTTTCTTTTTCACTTGCATGGTGCAAATGATGTTTGTTTGTGGCAATGAACTATTTTTTGACACAAAAACTCTGGTGAGTGTAGCTTTATTGAACCCCATGGTACCCCCTACCCCTAAAAATGAAGCTTCTTAGGTTGAAATACATGTCCTTGTGCTGCTCTCATAAAACAAATATTTTTGATGACAAGTACTTGTTGTTATCCCTATTTCACTAACTCAATGCCTTTATGAAATAACATAAAGGTCGTTGTGGTGAGCTTGCTACTTCCCTCAGTTTTGATCTTCAAACTTGACCATTTAGGCTGCATTTCTGTTGTTTTGAAAGGTGCGAGGTGAGAAGTTAGAGTTGAGCACATTTTTATTTGGAAATCATTTTAATGTAATTGCAACATCTTCCAGCTGAATCAATTGTACCTGCATACCAATTAAACGTCACTCATTCTATCGTCTGGTCGAAATTATAAAGAAAAATCACGTATTTCAGTGAATACATCAAATGCCGTCATTATAGCCCATTGTACATCATAGACGTAAATTTATTTTGTTCTGGTGTCCTAACATACAAAGATAGCCATGTTAGAATTTCTGTAATTACAAAGTCAGGTGACAAGGTGATCTTTGGTGGCATAAATTGTAACTTGAAGGCCTCATTTAAAAATTCACTTCTGAGCACCAGTTTCCGTTTAAAGGGGACCTCTATTTTTTGCAAGAGTTATCTAATTATTCATATACAATGTACTATCACATATAAGTATTTCTGTGGAAAAATAATCTCCTGACTGCTTCTGTTCTTGAATTATCAAGCATTTACAATGTTATGCCACAGTGGATTTTCATGCAATTTTTGACATTTTCCGCTTACCCTCCCAAAACACTAAAAAACATTATTTTTTGCTTAGATATCATTTCATTTCTTTTCTTTTTCACTTGCATGGTGCAAATGATGTTTGTTTGTGGCAATGAACTATTTTTTGACACAAAAACTCTGGTGAGTGTAGCTTTATTGAACCCCATGGTACCCCCTACCCCTAAAAATGAAGCTTCTTAGGTTGAAATACATGTCCTTGTGCTGCTCTCATAAAACAAATATTTTTGATGACAAGTACTTGTTGTTATCCCTATTTCACTAACTCAATGCCTTTATGAAATAACATAAAGGTCGTTGTGGTGAGCTTGCTACTTCCCTCAGTTTTGATCTTCAAACTTGACCATTTAGGCTGCATTTCTGTTGTTTTGAAAGGTGCGAGGTGAGAAGTTAGAGTTGAGCACATTTTTATTTGGAAATCATTTTAATGTAATTGCAACATCTTCCAGCTGAATCAATTGTACCTGCATACCAATTAAACGTCACTCATTCTATCGTCTGGTCGAAATTATAAAGAAAAATCACGTATTTCAGTGAATAAATCAAATGCCGTCATTATAGCCCATTGTACATCATAGACGTAAATTTATTTTGTTCTGGTGTCCTAACATACAAAGATAGCCATGTTAGAATTTCTGTAATTACAAAGTCAGGTGACAAGGTGATCTTTGGTGGCATAAATTGTAACTTGAAGGCCTCATTTAAAAATTCACTTCTGAGCACCAGTTTCCGTTTAGGTGGCACCACTAAATTGAATTTCCCATAGGCGGCCATTATAACACATCCTGGCGTATCTCAGAGTAAGAGCTTTAACTTTAATGAAGACTATGCTCACCAATTAAGTTCAAGTCTGCCTCACAAAATAAGAGGCATTAACATATATGATGACCACCAAACTTTTGACTTTGCCCCACCTGAACGCGATCATGTTGGATTTTCACTTGTCCGCACCCAATATCAGCTTTAAATTTCCGACCACCCCGGAAAAAAATTATGCCCAAACTTAATTATTCAAATCACTCTATTTTGTGATGCCAAAATCTGAATTAAAATTATATGTAACAGATTTGAGCCTGCCACAAATTCCACCACTCTGGTCAAGCCAAATCCTACAGTGCTGGTCATTAGACATTATACCTTTGTGCTGCCCTCTGTGGCCAATTTTAGGGGTGCAACCTAAAGGGGACCTCTATTTTTTGCAAGAGTTATCTAATTTTATTCATATACAATGTACTATCACATATAAGTATTTCTGTGGAAAAATAATCTCCTGACTGCTTCTGTTCTTGAATTATCAAGCATTTACAATGTTATGCCACAGTGGATTTTCATGCAATTTTTGACATTTTCCGCTTACCCTCCCAAAACACTAAAAAACATTATTTTTTGCTTAGATATCATTTCATTTCTTTTCTTTTTCACTTGCATGGTGCAAATGATGTTTGTTTGTGGCAATGAACTATTTTTTGACACAAAAACTCTGGTGAGTGTAGCTTTATTGAACCCCATGGTACCCCCTACCCCTAAAAATGAAGCTTCTTAGGTTGAAATACATGTCCTTGTGCTGCTCTCATAAAACAAATATTTTTGATGACAAGTACTTGTTGTTATCCCTATTTCACTAACTCAATGCCTTTATGAAATAACATAAAGGTCGTTGTGGTGAGCTTGCTACTTCCCTCAGTTTTGATCTTCGAACTTGACCATTTAGGCTGCATTTCTGTTGTTTTGAAAGGTGCGAGGTGAGAAGTTAGAGTTGAGCACATTTTTGTTTGGAAATCATTTTAATGTAATTGCAACATCTTCCAGCTGAATCAATTGTACCTGCATACCAATTAAACTCACTCATTCTATCGTCTGGTCGAAATTATAAAGAAAAATCACGTATTTCAGTGAATACATCAAATGCCGTCATTATAGCCCATTGTACATCATAGACGTAAATTTATTTTGTTCTGGTGTCCTAACATACAAAGATAGCCATGTTAGAATTTCTGTAATTACAAAGTCAGGTGACAAGGTGATCTTTGGTGGCATAAATTGTAACTTGAAGGCCTCATTTAAAAATTCACTTCTGAGCACCAGTTTCCGTTTAGGTGGCACCACTAAATTGAATTTCCCATAGGCGGCCATTATAACACATCCTGGCGTATCTCAGAGTAAGAGCTTTAACTTTAATGAAGACTATGCTCACCAATTAAGTTCAAGTCTGCCTCACAAAATAAGAGGCATTAACATATATGATGACCACCAAACTTTTGACTTTGCCCCACCTGAACGCGATCATGTTGGATTTTCACTTGTCCGCACCCAATATCAGCTTTAAATTTCCGACCACCCCGGAAAAAAATTATGCCCAAACTTAATTATTCAAATCACTCTATTTTGTGATGCCAAAATCTGAATTAAAATTATATGTAACAGATTTGAGCCTGCCACAAATTCCACCACTCTGGTCAAGCCAAATCCTACAGTGCTGGTCATAAGACATTATACCTTTGTGCTGCCCTCTGTGGCCAATTTTAGGGGTGCAACCTAAAGGGGACCTCTATTTTTTGCAAGAGTTATCTAATTATTCATATACAATGTACTATCACATATAAGTATTTCTGTGGAAAAATAATCTCCTGACTGCTTCTGTTCTTGAATTATCAAGCATTTACAATGTTATGCCACAGTGGATTTTCATGCAATTTTTGACATTTTCCGCTTACCCTCCCAAAACACTAAAAAACATTATTTTTTGCTTAGATATCATTTCATTTCTTTTCTTTTTCACTTGCATGGTGCAAATGATGTTTGTTTGTGGCAATGAACTATTTTTTGACACAAAAACTCTGGTGAGTGTAGCTTTATTGAACCCCATGGTACCCCCTACCCCTAAAAATGAAGCTTCTTAGGTTGAAATACATGTCCTTGTGCTGCTCTCATAAAACAAATATTTTTGATGACAAGTACTTGTTGTTATCCCTATTTCACTAACTCAATGCCTTTATGAAATAACATAAAGGTCGTTGTGGTGAGCTTGCTACTTCCCTCAGTTTTGATCTTCGAACTTGACCATTTAGGCTGCATTTCTGTTGTTTTGAAAGGTGCGAGGTGAGAAGTTAGAGTTGAGCACATTTTTATTTGGAAATCATTTTAATGTAATTGCAACATCTTCCAGCTGAATCAATTGTACCTGCATACCAATTAAACGTCACTCATTCTATCGTCTGGTCGAAATTATAAAGAAAAATCACGTATTTCAGTGAATACATCAAATGCCGTCATTATAGCCCATTGTACATCATAGACGTAAATTTATTTTGTTCTGGTGTCCTAACATACAAAGATAGCCATGTTAGAATTTCTGTAATTACAAAGTCAGGTGACAAGGTGATCTTTGGTGGCATAAATTGTAACTTGAAGGCCTCATTTAAAAATTCACTTCTGAGCACCAGTTTCCGTTTAGGTGGCACCACTAAATTGAATTTCCCATAGGCGGCCATTATAACACATCCTGGCGTATCTCAGAGTAAGAGCTTTAACTTTAATGAAGACTATGCTCACCAATTAAGTTCAAGTCTGCCTCACAAAATAAGAGGCATTAACATATATGATGACCACCAAACTTTTGACTTTGCCCCACCTGAACGCGATCATGTTGGATTTTCACTTGTCCGCACCCAATATCAGCTTTAAATTTCCGACCACCCCGGAAAAAAATTATGCCCAAACTTAATTATTCAAATCACTCTATTTTGTGATGCCAAAATCTGAATTAAAATTATATGTAACAGATTTGAGCCTGCCACAAATTCCACCACTCTGGTCAAGCCAAATCCTACAGTGCTGGTCATTAGACATTATACCTTTGTGCTGCCCTCTGTGGCCAATTTTAGGGGTGCAACCTAAAGGGGACCTCTATTTTTTGCAAGAGTTATCTAATTTTATTCATATACAATGTACTATCACATATAAGTATTTCTGTGGAAAAATAATCTCCTGACTGCTTCTGTTCTTGAATTATCAAGCATTTACAATGTTATGCCACAGTGGATTTTCATGCAATTTTTGACATTTTCCGCTTACCCTCCCAAAACACTAAAAAACATTATTTTTTGCTTAGATATCATTTCATTTCTTTTCTTTTTCACTTGCATGGTGCAAATGATGTTTGTTTGTGGCAATGAACTATTTTTTGACACAAAAACTCTGGTGAGTGTAGCTTTATTGAACCCCATGGTACCCCCTACCCCTAAAAATGAAGCTTCTTAGGTTGAAATACATGTCCTTGTGCTGCTCTCATAAAACAAATATTTTTGATGACAAGTACTTGTTGTTATCCCTATTTCACTAACTCAATGCCTTTATGAAATAACATAAAGGTCGTTGTGGTGAGCTTGCTACTTCCCTCAGTTTTGATCTTCAAACTTGACCATTTAGGCTGCATTTCTGTTGTTTTGAAAGGTGCGAGGTGAGAAGTTAGAGTTGAGCACATTTTTATTTGGAAATCATTTTAATGTAATTGCAACATCTTCCAGCTGAATCAATTGTACCTGCATACCAATTAAACGTCACTCATTCTATCGTCTGGTCGAAATTATAAAGAAAAATCACGTATTTCAGTGAATAAATCAAATGCCGTCATTATAGCCCATTGTACATCATAGACGTAAATTTATTTTGTTCTGGTGTCCTAACATACAAAGATAGCCATGTTAGAATTTCTGTAATTACAAAGTCAGGTGACAAGGTGATCTTTGGTGGCATAAATTGTAACTTGAAGGCCTCATTTAAAAATTCACTTCTGAGCACCAGTTTCCATTTAGGTGGCACCACTAAATTGAATTTCCCATAGGCGGCCATTATAACACATCCTGGCGTATCTCAGAGTAAGAGCTTTAACTTTAATGAAGACTATGCTCACCAATTAAGTTCAAGTCTGCCTCACAAAATAAGAGGCATTAACATATATGATGACCACCAAACTTTTGACTTTGCCCCACCTGAACGCGATCATGTTGGATTTTCACTTGTCCGCACCCAATATCAGCTTTAAATTTCCGACCACCCCGGAAAAAAATTATGCCCAAACTTAATTATTCAAATCACTCTATTTTGTGATGCCAAAATCTGAATTAAAATTATATGTAACAGATTTGAGCCTGCCACAAATTCCACCACTCTGGTCAAGCCAAATCCTACAGTGCTGGTCATTAGACATTATACCTTTGTGCTGCCCTCTGTGGCCAATTTTAGGGGTGCAACCTAAAGGGGACCTCTATTTTTTGCAAGAGTTATCTAATTTTATTCATATACAATGTACTATCACATATAAGTATTTCTGTGGAAAAATAATCTCCTGACTGCTTCTGTTCTTGAATTATCAAGCATTTACAATGTTATGCCACAGTGGATTTTCATGCAATTTTTGACATTTTCCGCTTACCCTCCCAAAACACTAAAAAACATTATTTTTTGCTTAGATATCATTTCATTTCTTTTCTTTTTCACTTGCATGGTGCAAATGATGTTTGTTTGTGGCAATGAACTATTTTTTGACACAAAAACTCTGGTGAGTGTAGCTTTATTGAACCCCATGGTACCCCCTACCCCTAAAAATGAAGCTTCTTAGGTTGAAATACATGTCCTTGTGCTGCTCTCATAAAACAAATATTTTTGATGACAAGTACTTGTTGTTATCCCTATTTCACTAACTCAATGCCTTTATGAAATAACATAAAGGTCGTTGTGGTGAGCTTGCTACTTCCCTCAGTTTTGATCTTCAAACTTGACCATTTAGGCTGCATTTCTGTTGTTTTGAAAGGTGCGAGGTGAGAAGTTAGAGTTGAGCACATTTTTATTTGGAAATCATTTTAATGTAATTGCAACATCTTCCAGCTGAATCAATTGTACCTGCATACCAATTAAACGTCACTCATTCTATCGTCTGGTCGAAATTATAAAGAAAAATCACGTATTTCAGTGAATAAATCAAATGCCGTCATTATAGCCCATTGTACATCATAGACGTAAATTTATTTTGTTCTGGTGTCCTAACATACAAAGATAGCCATGTTAGAATTTCTGTAATTACAAAGTCAGGTGACAAGGTGATCTTTGGTGGCATAAATTGTAACTTGAAGGCCTCATTTAAAAATTCACTTCTGAGCACCAGTTTCCGTTTAGGTGGCACCACTAAATTGAATTTCCCATAGGCGGCCATTATAACACATCCTGGCGTATCTCAGAGTAAGAGCTTTAACTTTAATGAAGACTATGCTCACCAATTAAGTTCAAGTCTGCCTCACAAAATAAGAGGCATTAACATATATGATGACCACCAAACTTTTGACTTTGCCCCACCTGAACGCGATCATGTTGGATTTTCACTTGTCCGCACCCAATATCAGCTTTAAATTTCCGACCACCCCGGAAAAAAATTATGCCCAAACTTAATTATTCAAATCACTCTATTTTGTGATGGCAAAATCTGAATTAAAATTATATGTAACAGATTTGAGCCTGCCACAAATTCCACCACTCTGGTCAAGCCAAATCCTACAGTGCTGGTCATTAGACATTATACCTTTGTGCTGCCCTCTGTGGCCAATTTTAGGGGTGCAACCTAAAGGGGACCTCTATTTTTTGCAAGAGTTATCTAATTATTCATATACAATGTACTATCACATATAAGTATTTCTGTGGAAAAATAATCTCCTGACTGCTTCTGTTCTTGAATTATCAAGCATTTACAATGTTATGCCACAGTGGATTTTCATGCAATTTTTGACATTTTCCGCTTACCCTCCCAAAACACTAAAAAACATTATTTTTTGCTTAGATATCATTTCATTTCTTTTCTTTTTCACTTACATGGTGCAAATGATGTTTGTTTGTGGCAATGAACTATTTTTTGACACAAAAACTCTGGTGAGTGTAGCTTTATTGAACCCCATGGTACCCCCTACCCCTAAAAATGAAGCTTCTTAGGTTGAAATACATGTCCTTGTGCTGCTCTCATAAAACAAATATTTTTGATGACAAGTACTTGTTGTTATCCCTATTTCACTAACTCAATGCCTTTATGAAATAACATAAAGGTCGTTGTGGTGAGCTTGCTACTTCCCTCAGTTTTGATCTTCAAACTTGACCATTTAGGCTGCATTTCTGTTGTTTTGAAAGGTGCGAGGTGAGAAGTTAGAGTTGAGCACATTTTTATTTGGAAATCATTTTAATGTAATTGCAACATCTTCCAGCTGAATCAATTGTACCTGCATACCAATTAAACGTCACTCATTCTATCGTCTGGTCGAAATTATAAAGAAAAATCACGTATTTCAGTGAATACATCAAATGCCGTCATTATAGCCCATTGTACATCATAGACGTAAATTTATTTTGTTCTGGTGTCCTAACATACAAAGATAGCCATGTTAGAATTTCTGTAATTACAAAGTCAGGTGACAAGGTGATCTTTGGTGGCATAAATTGTAACTTGAAGGCCTCATTTAAAAATTCACTTCTGAGCACCAGTTTCCGTTTAGGTGGCACCACTAAATTGAATTTCCCATAGGCGGCCATTATAACACATCCTGGCGTATCTCAGAGTAAGAGCTTTAACTTTAATGAAGACTATGCTCACCAATTAAGTTCAAGTCTGCCTCACAAAATAAGAGGCATTAACATATATGATGACCACCAAACTTTTGACTTTGCCCCACCTGAACGCGATCATGTTGGATTTTCACTTGTCCGCACCCAATATCAGCTTTAAATTTCCGACCACCCCGGAAAAAAATTATGCCCAAACTTAATTATTCAAATCACTCTATTTTGTGATGGCAAAATCTGAATTAAAATTATATGTAACAGATTTGAGCCTGCCACAAATTCCACCACTCTGGTCAAGCCAAATCCTACAGTGCTGGTCATTAGACATTATACCTTTGTGCTGCCCTCTGTGGCCAATTTTAGGGGTGCAACCTAAAGGGGACCTCTATTTTTTGCAAGAGTTATCTAATTATTCATATACAATGTACTATCACATATAAGTATTTCTGTGGAAAAATAATCTCCTGACTGCTTCTGTTCTTGAATTATCAAGCATTTACAATGTTATGCCACAGTGGATTTTCATGCAATTTTTGACATTTTCCGCTTACCCTCCCAAAACACTAAAAAACATTATTTTTTGCTTAGATATCATTTCATTTCTTTTCTTTTTCACTTGCATGGTGCAAATGATGTTTGTTTGTGGCAATGAACTATTTTTTGACACAAAAACTCTGGTGAGTGTAGCTTTATTGAACCCCATGGTACCCCCTACCCCTAAAAATGAAGCTTCTTAGGTTGAAATACATGTCCTTGTGCTGCTCTCATAAAACAAATATTTTTGATGACAAGTACTTGTTGTTATCCCTATTTCACTAACTCAATGCCTTTATGAAATAACATAAAGGTCGTTGTGGTGAGCTTGCTACTTCCCTCAGTTTTGATCTTCAAACTTGACCATTTAGGCTGCATTTCTGTTGTTTTGAAAGGTGCGAGGTGAGAAGTTAGAGTTGAGCACATTTTTATTTGGAAATCATTTTAATGTAATTGCAACATCTTCCAGCTGAATCAATTGTACCTGCATACCAATTAAACGTCACTCATTCTATCGTCTGGTCGAAATTATAAAGAAAAATCACGTATTTCAGTGAATACATCAAATGCCGTCATTATAGCCCATTGTACATCATAGACGTAAATTTATTTTGTTCTGGTGTCCTAACATACAAAGATAGCCATGTTAGAATTTCTGTAATTACAAAGTCAGGTGACAAGGTGATCTTTGGTGGCATAAATTGTAACTTGAAGGCCTCATTTAAAAATTCACTTCTGAGCACCAGTTTCCGTTTAAAGGGGACCTCTATTTTTTGCAAGAGTTATATAATTATTCATATACAATGTACTATCACATATAAGTATTTCTGTGGAAAAATAATCTCCTGACTGCTTCTGTTCTTGAATTATCAAGCATTTACAATGTTATGCCACAGTGGATTTTCATGCAATTTTTGACATTTTCCGCTTACCCTCCCAAAACACTAAAAAACATTATTTTTTGCTTAGATATCATTTCATTTCTTTTCTTTTTCACTTGCATGGTGCAAATGATGTTTGTTTGTGGCAATGAACTATTTTTTGACACAAAAACTCTGGTGAGTGTAGCTTTATTGAACCCCATGGTACCCCCTACCCCTAAAAATGAAGCTTCTTAGGTTGAAATACATGTCCTTGTGCTGCTCTCATAAAACAAATATTTTTGATGACAAGTACTTGTTGTTATCCCTATTTCACTAACTCAATGCCTTTATGAAATAACATAAAGGTCGTTGTGGTGAGCTTGCTACTTCCCTCAGTTTTGATCTTCAAACTTGACCATTTAGGCTGCATTTCTGTTGTTTTGAAAGGTGCGAGGTGAGAAGTTAGAGTTGAGCACATTTTTATTTGGAAATCATTTTAATGTAATTGCAACATCTTCCAGCTGAATCAATTGTACCTGCATACCAATTAAACGTCACTCATTCTATCGTCTGGTCGAAATTATAAAGAAAAATCACGTATTTCAGTGAATACATCAAATGCCGTCATTATAGCCCATTGTACATCATAGACGTAAATTTATTTTGTTCTGGTGTCCTAACATACAAAGATAGCCATGTTAGAATTTCTGTAATTACAAAGTCAGGTGACAAGGTGATCTTTGGTGGCATAAATTGTAACTTGAAGGCCTCATTTAAAAATTCACTTCTGAGCACCAGTTTCCGTTTAAAGGGGACCTCTATTTTTTGCAAGAGTTATATAATTATTCATATACAATGTACTATCACATATAAGTATTTCTGTGGAAAAATAATCTCCTGACTGCTTCTGTTCTTGAATTATCAAGCATTTACAATGTTATGCCACAGTGGATTTTCATGCAATTTTTGACATTTTCCGCTTACCCTCCCAAAACACTAAAAAACATTATTTTTTGCTTAGATATCATTTCATTTCTTTTCTTTTTCACTTGCATGGTGCAAATGATGTTTGTTTGTGGCAATGAACTATTTTTTGACACAAAAACTCTGGTGAGTGTAGCTTTATTGAACCCCATGGTACCCCCTACCCCTAAAAATGAAGCTTCTTAGGTTGAAATACATGTCCTTGTGCTGCTCTCATAAAACAAATATTTTTGATGACAAGTACTTGTTGTTATCCCTATTTCACTAACTCAATGCCTTTATGAAATAACATAAAGGTCGTTGTGGTGAGCTTGCTACTTCCCTCAGTTTTGATCTTCAAACTTGACCATTTAGGCTGCATTTCTGTTGTTTTGAAAGGTGCGAGGTGAGAAGTTAGAGTTGAGCACATTTTTATTTGGAAATCATTTTAATGTAATTGCAACATCTTCCAGCTGAATCAATTGTACCTGCATACCAATTAAACGTCACTCATTCTATCGTCTGGTCGAAATTATAAAGAAAAATCACGTATTTCAGTGAATACATCAAATGCCGTCATTATAGCCCATTGTACATCATAGACGTAAATTTATTTTGTTCTGGTGTCCTAACATACAAAGATAGCCATGTTAGAATTTCTGTAATTACAAAGTCAGGTGACAAGGTGATCTTTGGTGGCATAAATTGTAACTTGAAGGCCTCATTTAAAAATTCACTTCTGAGCACCAGTTTCCGTTTAGGTGGCACCACTAAATTGAATTTCCCATAGGCGGCCATTATAACACATCCTGGCGTATCTCAGAGTAAGAGCTTTAACTTTAATGAAGACTATGCTCACCAATTAAGTTCAAGTCTGCCTCACAAAATAAGAGGCATTAACATATATGATGACCACCAAACTTTTGACTTTGCCCCACCTGAACGCGATCATGTTGGATTTTCACTTGTCCGCACCCAATATCAGTTTTAAATTTCCGACCACCCCGGAAAAAAATTATGCCCAAACTTAATTATTCAAATCACTCTATTTTGTGATGGCAAAATCTGAATTAAAATTATATGTAACAGATTTGAGCCTGCCACAAATTCCACCACTCTGGTCAAGCCAAATCCTACAGTGCTGGTCATTAGACATTATACCTTTGTGCTGCCCTCTGTGGCCAATTTTAGGGGTGCAACCTAAAGGGGACCTCTATTTTTTGCAAGAGTTATCTAATTATTCATATACAATGTACTATCACATATAAGTATTTCTGTGGAAAAATAATCTCCTGACTGCTTCTGTTCTTGAATTATCAAGCATTTACAATGTTATGCCACAGTGGATTTTCATGCAATTTTTGACATTTTCCGCTTACCCTCCCAAAACACTAAAAAACATTATTTTTTGCTTAGATATCATTTCATTTCTTTTCTTTTTCACTTGCATGGTGCAAATGATGTTTGTTTGTGGCAATGAACTATTTTTTGACACAAAAACTCTGGTGAGTGTAGCTTTATTGAACCCCATGGTACCCCCTACCCCTAAAAATGAAGCTTCTTAGGTTGAAATACATGTCCTTGTGCTGCTCTCATAAAACAAATATTTTTGATGACAAGTACTTGTTGTTATCCCTATTTCACTAACTCAATGCCTTTATGAAATAACATAAAGGTCGTTGTGGTGAGCTTGCTACTTCCCTCAGTTTTGATCTTCAAACTTGACCATTTAGGCTGCATTTCTGTTGTTTTGAAAGGTGCGAGGTGAGAAGTTAGAGTTGAGCACATTTTTATTTGGAAATCATTTTAATGTAATTGCAACATCTTCCAGCTGAATCAATTGTACCTGCATACCAATTAAACGTCACTCATTCTATCGTCTGGTCGAAATTATAAAGAAAAATCACGTATTTCAGTGAATACATCAAATGCCGTCATTATAGCCCATTGTACATCATAGACGTAAATTTATTTTGTTCTGGTGTCCTAACATACAAAGATAGCCATGTTAGAATTTCTGTAATTACAAAGTCAGGTGACAAGGTGATCTTTGGTGGCATAAATTGTAACTTGAAGGCCTCATTTAAAAATTCACTTCTGAGCACCAGTTTCCGTTTAAAGGGGACCTCTATTTTTTGCAAGAGTTATATAATTATTCATATACAATGTACTATCACATATAAGTATTTCTGTGGAAAAATAATCTCCTGACTGCTTCTGTTCTTGAATTATCAAGCATTTACAATGTTATGCCACAGTGGATTTTCATGCAATTTTTGACATTTTCCGCTTACCCTCCCAAAACACTAAAAAACATTATTTTTTGCTTAGATATCATTTCATTTCTTTTCTTTTTCACTTGCATGGTGCAAATGATGTTTGTTTGTGGCAATGAACTATTTTTTGACACAAAAACTCTGGTGAGTGTAGCTTTATTGAACCCCATGGTACCCCCTACCCCTAAAAATGAAGCTTCTTAGGTTGAAATACATGTCCTTGTGCTGCTCTCATAAAACAAATATTTTTGATGACAAGTACTTGTTGTTATCCCTATTTCACTAACTCAATGCCTTTATGAAATAACATAAAGGTCGTTGTGGTGAGCTTGCTACTTCCCTCAGTTTTGATCTTCAAACTTGACCATTTAGGCTGCATTTCTGTTGTTTTGAAAGGTGCGAGGTGAGAAGTTAGAGTTGAGCACATTTTTATTTGGAAATCATTTTAATGTAATTGCAACATCTTCCAGCTGAATCAATTGTACCTGCATACCAATTAAACGTCACTCATTCTATCGTCTGGTCGAAATTATAAAGAAAAATCACGTATTTCAGTGAATACATCAAATGCCGTCATTATAGCCCATTGTACATCATAGACGTAAATTTATTTTGTTCTGGTGTCCTAACATACAAAGATAGCCATGTTAGAATTTCTGTAATTACAAAGTCAGGTGACAAGGTGATCTTTGGTGGCATAAATTGTAACTTGAAGGCCTCATTTAAAAATTCACTTCTGAGCACCAGTTTCCGTTTAGGTGGCACCACTAAATTGAATTTCCCATAGGCGGCCATTATAACACATCCTGGCGTATCTCAGAGTAAGAGCTTTAACTTTAATGAAGACTATGCTCACCAATTAAGTTCAAGTCTGCCTCACAAAATAAGAGGCATTAACATATATGATGACCACCAAACTTTTGACTTTGCCCCACCTGAACGCGATCATGTTGGATTTTCACTTGTCCGCACCCAATATCAGTTTTAAATTTCCGACCACCCCGGAAAAAAATTATGCCCAAACTTAATTATTCAAATCACTCTATTTTGTGATGGCAAAATCTGAATTAAAATTATATGTAACAGATTTGAGCCTGCCACAAATTCCACCACTCTGGTCAAGCCAAATCCTACAGTGCTGGTCATTAGACATTATACCTTTGTGCTGCCCTCTGTGGCCAATTTTAGGGGTGCAACCTAAAGGGGACCTCTATTTTTTGCAAGAGTTATCTAATTATTCATATACAATGTACTATCACATATAAGTATTTCTGTGGAAAAATAATCTCCTGACTGCTTCTGTTCTTGAATTATCAAGCATTTACAATGTTATGCCACAGTGGATTTTCATGCAATTTTTGACATTTTCCGCTTACCCTCCCAAAACACTAAAAAACATTATTTTTTGCTTAGATATCATTTCATTTCTTTTCTTTTTCACTTGCATGGTGCAAATGATGTTTGTTTGTGGCAATGAACTATTTTTTGACACAAAAACTCTGGTGAGTGTAGCTTTATTGAACCCCATGGTACCCCCTACCCCTAAAAATGAAGCTTCTTAGGTTGAAATACATGTCCTTGTGCTGCTCTCATAAAACAAATATTTTTGATGACAAGTACTTGTTGTTATCCCTATTTCACTAACTCAATGCCTTTATGAAATAACATAAAGGTCGTTGTGGTGAGCTTGCTACTTCCCTCAGTTTTGATCTTCAAACTTGACCATTTAGGCTGCATTTCTGTTGTTTTGAAAGGTGCGAGGTGAGAAGTTAGAGTTGAGCACATTTTTATTTGGAAATCATTTTAATGTAATTGCAACATCTTCCAGCTGAATCAATTGTACCTGCATACCAATTAAACGTCACTCATTCTATCGTCTGGTCGAAATTATAAAGAAAAATCACGTATTTCAGTGAATACATCAAATGCCGTCATTATAGCCCATTGTACATCATAGACGTAAATTTATTTTGTTCTGGTGTCCTAACATACAAAGATAGCCATGTTAGAATTTCTGTAATTACAAAGTCAGGTGACAAGGTGATCTTTGGTGGCATAAATTGTAACTTGAAGGCCTCATTTAAAAATTCACTTCTGAGCACCAGTTTCCGTTTAGGTGGCACCACTAAATTGAATTTCCCATAGGCGGCCATTATAACACATCCTGGCGTATCTCAGAGTAAGAGCTTTAACTTTAATGAAGACTATGCTCACCAATTAAGTTCAAGTCTGCCTCACAAAATAAGAGGCATTAACATATATGATGACCACCAAACTTTTGACTTTGCCCCACCTGAACGCGATCATGTTGGATTTTCACTTGTCCGCACCCAATATCAGCTTTAAATTTCCGACCACCCCGGAAAAAAATTATGCCCAAACTTAATTATTCAAATCACTCTATTTTGTGATGGCAAAATCTGAATTAAAATTATATGTAACAGATTTGAGCCTGCCACAAATTCCACCACTCTGGTCAAGCCAAATCCTACAGTGCTGGTCATTAGACATTATACCTTTGTGCTGCCCTCTGTGGCCAATTTTAGGGGTGCAACCTAAAGGGGACCTCTATTTTTTGCAAGAGTTATCTAATTATTCATATACAATGTACTATCACATATAAGTATTTCTGTGGAAAAATAATCTCCTGACTGCTTCTGTTCTTGAATTATCAAGCATTTACAATGTTATGCCACAGTGGATTTTCATGCAATTTTTGACATTTTCCGCTTACCCTCCCAAAACACTAAAAAACATTATTTTTTGCTTAGATATCATTTCATTTCTTTTCTTTTTCACTTGCATGGTGCAAATGATGTTTGTTTGTGGCAATGAACTATTTTTTGACACAAAAACTCTGGTGAGTGTAGCTTTATTGAACCCCATGGTACCCCCTACCCCTAAAAATGAAGCTTCTTAGGTTGAAATACATGTCCTTGTGCTGCTCTCATAAAACAAATATTTTTGATGACAAGTACTTGTTGTTATCCCTATTTCACTAACTCAATGCCTTTATGAAATAACATAAAGGTCGTTGTGGTGAGCTTGCTACTTCCCTCAGTTTTGATCTTCAAACTTGACCATTTAGGCTGCATTTCTGTTGTTTTGAAAGGTGCGAGGTGAGAAGTTAGAGTTGAGCACATTTTTATTTGGAAATCATTTTAATGTAATTGCAACATCTTCCAGCTGAATCAATTGTACCTGCATACCAATTAAACGTCACTCATTCTATCGTCTGGTCGAAATTATAAAGAAAAATCACGTATTTCAGTGAATACATCAAATGCCGTCATTATAGCCCATTGTACATCATAGACGTAAATTTATTTTGTTCTGGTGTCCTAACATACAAAGATAGCCATGTTAGAATTTCTGTAATTACAAAGTCAGGTGACAAGGTGATCTTTGGTGGCATAAATTGTAACTTGAAGGCCTCATTTAAAAATTCACTTCTGAGCACCAGTTTCCGTTTAAAGGGGACCTCTATTTTTTGCAAGAGTTATATAATTATTCATATACAATGTACTTTCACATATAAGTATTTCTGTGGAAAAATAATCTCCTGACTGCTTCTGTTCTTGAATTATCAAGCATTTACAATGTTATGCCACAGTGGATTTTCATGCAATTTTTGACATTTTCCGCTTACCCTCCCAAAACACTAAAAAACATTATTTTTTGCTTAGATATCATTTCATTTCTTTTCTTTTTCACTTGCATGGTGCAAATGATGTTTGTTTGTGGCAATGAACTATTTTTTGACACAAAAACTCTGGTGAGTGTAGCTTTATTGAACCCCATGGTACCCCCTACCCCTAAAAATGAAGCTTCTTAGGTTGAAATACATGTCCTTGTGCTGCTCTCATAAAACAAATATTTTTGATGACAAGTACTTGTTGTTATCCCTATTTCACTAACTCAATGCCTTTATGAAATAACATAAAGGTCGTTGTGGTGAGCTTGCTACTTCCCTCAGTTTTGATCTTCAAACTTGACCATTTAGGCTGCATTTCTGTTGTTTTGAAAGGTGCGAGGTGAGAAGTTAGAGTTGAGCACATTTTTATTTGGAAATCATTTTAATGTAATTGCAACATCTTCCAGCTGAATCAATTGTACCTG
Organism: Hermodice carunculata; assembly: GCA_964020975.1. Classification (NCBI taxonomy): domain Eukaryota; kingdom Metazoa; phylum Annelida; class Polychaeta; order Eunicida; family Amphinomidae; genus Hermodice; species Hermodice carunculata. The sequence continues at coordinate 96,137,076 of OZ026616.1, read as the reverse complement.
CATACCAATTAAACGTCACTCATTCTATCGTCTGGTCGAAATTATAAAGAAAAATCACGTATTTCAGTGAATACATCAAATGCCGTCATTATAGCCCATTGTACATCATAGACGTAAATTTATTTTGTTCTGGTGTCCTAACATACAAAGATAGCCATGTTAGAATTTCTGTAATTACAAAGTCAGGTGACAAGGTGATCTTTGGTGGCATAAATTGTAACTTGAAGGCCTCATTTAAAAATTCACTTCTGAGCACCAGTTTCCGTTTAGGTGGCACCACTAAATTGAATTTCCCATAGGCGGCCATTATAACACATCCTGGCGTATCTCAGAGTAAGAGCTTTAACTTTAATGAAGACTATGCTCACCAATTAAGTTCAAGTCTGCCTCACAAAATAAGAGGCATTAACATATATGATGACCACCAAACTTTTGACTTTGCCCCACCTGAACGCGATCATGTTGGATTTTCACTTGTCCGCACCCAATATCAGCTTTAAATTTCCGACCACCCCGGAAAAAAATTATGCCCAAACTTAATTATTCAAATCACTCTATTTTGTGATGGCAAAATCTGAATTAAAATTATATGTAACAGATTTGAGCCTGCCACAAATTCCACCACTCTGGTCAAGCCAAATCCTACAGTGCTGGTCATTAGACATTATACCTTTGTGCTGCCCTCTGTGGCCAATTTTAGGGGTGCAACCTAAAGGGGACCTCTATTTTTTGCAAGAGTTATCTAATTATTCATATACAATGTACTATCACATATAAGTATTTCTGTGGAAAAATAATCTCCTGACTGCTTCTGTTCTTGAATTATCAAGCATTTACAATGTTATGCCACAGTGGATTTTCATGCAATTTTTGACATTTTCCGCTTACCCTCCCAAAACACTAAAAAACATTATTTTTTGCTTAGATATCATTTCATTTCTTTTCTTTTTCACTTGCATGGTGCAAATGATGTTTGTTTGTGGCAATGAACTATTTTTTGACACAAAAACTCTGGTGAGTGTAGCTTTATTGAACCCCATGGTACCCCCTACCCCTAAAAATGAAGCTTCTTAGGTTGAAATACATGTCCTTGTGCTGCTCTCATAAAACAAATATTTTTGATGACAAGTACTTGTTGTTATCCCTATTTCACTAACTCAATGCCTTTATGAAATAACATAAAGGTCGTTGTGGTGAGCTTGCTACTTCCCTCAGTTTTGATCTTCAAACTTGACCATTTAGGCTGCATTTCTGTTGTTTTGAAAGGTGCGAGGTGAGAAGTTAGAGTTGAGCACATTTTTATTTGGAAATCATTTTAATGTAATTGCAACATCTTCCAGCTGAATCAATTGTACCTGCATACCAATTAAACGTCACTCATTCTATCGTCTGGTCGAAATTATAAAGAAAAATCACGTATTTCAGTGAAAACATCAAATGCCGTCATTATAGCCCATTGTACATCATAGACGTAAATTTATTTTGTTCTGGTGTCCTAACATACAAAGATAGCCATGTTAGAATTTCTGTAATTACAAAGTCAGGTGACAAGGTGATCTTTGGTGGCATAAATTGTAACTTGAAGGCCTCATTTAAAAATTCACTTCTGAGCACCAGTTTCCGTTTAAAGGAGACCTCTATTTTTTGCAAGAGTTATCTAATTATTCATATACAATGTACTATCACATATAAGTATTTCTGTGGAAAAATAATCTCCTGACTGCTTCTGTTCTTGAATTATCAAGCATTTACAATGTTATGCCACCGTGGATTTTCATGCAATTTTTGACATTTTCCGCTTACCCTCCCAAAACACTAAAAAACATTATTTTTTGCTTAGATATCATTTCATTTCTTTTCTTTTTCACTTGCATGGTGCAAATGATGTTTGTTTGTGGCAATGAACTATTTTTTGACACAAAAACTCTGGTGAGTGTAGCTTTATTGAACCCCATGGTACCCCCTACCCCTAAAAATGAAGCTTCTTAGGTTGAAATACATGTCCTTGTGCTGCTCTCATAAAACAAATATTTTTGATGACAAGTACTTGTTGTTATCCCTATTTCACTAACTCAATGCCTTTATGAAATAACATAAAGGTCGTTGTGGTGAGCTTGCTACTTCCCTCAGTTTTGATCTTCAAACTTGACCATTTAGGCTGCATTTCTGTTGTTTTGAAAGGTGCGAGGTGAGAAGTTAGAGTTGAGCACATTTTTATTTGGAAATCATTTTAATGTAATTGCAACATCTTCCAGCTGAATCAATTGTACCTGCATACCAATTAAACGTCACTCATTCTATCGTCTGGTCGAAATTATAAAGAAAAATCACGTATTTCAGTGAATACATCAAATGCCGTCATTATAGCCCATTGTACATCATAGACGTAAATTTATTTTGTTCTGGTGTCCTAACATACAAAGATAGCCATGTTAGAATTTCTGTAATTACAAAGTCAGGTGACAAGGTGATCTTTGGTGGCATAAATTGTAACTTGAAGGCCTCATTTAAAAATTCACTTCTGAGCACCAGTTTCCGTTTAGGTGGCACCACTAAATTGAATTTCCCATAGGCGGCCATTATAACACATCCTGGCGTATCTCAGAGTAAGAGCTTTAACTTTAATGAAGACTATGCTCACCAATTAAGTTCAAGTCTGCCTCACAAAATAAGAGGCATTAACATATATGATGACCACCAAACTTTTGACTTTGCCCCACCTGAACGCGATCATGTTGGATTTTCACTTGTCCGCACCCAATATCAGCTTTAAATTTCCGACCACCCCGGAAAAAAATTATGCCCAAACTTAATTATTCAAATCACTCTATTTTGTGATGGCAAAATCTGAATTAAAATTATATGTAACAGATTTGAGCCTGCCACAAATTCCACCACTCTGGTCAAGCCAAATCCTACAGTGCTGGTCATTAGACATTATACCTTTGTGCTGCCCTCTGTGGCCAATTTTAGGGGTGCAACCTAAAGGGGACCTCTATTTTTTGCAAGAGTTATCTAATTATTCATATACAATGTACTATCACATATAAGTATTTCTGTGGAAAAATAATCTCCTGACTGCTTCTGTTCTTGAATTATCAAGCATTTACAATGTTATGCCACAGTGGATTTTCATGCAATTTTTGACTTTTTCCGCTTACCCTCCCAAAACACTAAAAAACATTATTTTTTGCTTAGATATCATTTCATTTCTTTTCTTTTTCACTTGCATGGTGCAAATGATGTTTGTTTGTGGCAATGAACTATTTTTTGACACAAAAACTCTGGTGAGTGTAGCTTTATTGAACCCCATGGTACCCCCTACCCCTAAAAATGAAGCTTCTTAGGTTGAAATACATGTCCTTGTGCTGCTCTCATAAAACAAATATTTTTGATGACAAGTACTTGTTGTTATCCCTATTTCACTAACTCAATGCCTTTATGAAATAACATAAAGGTCGTTGTGGTGAGCTTGCTACTTCCCTCAGTTTTGATCTTCAAACTTGACCATTTAGGCTGCATTTCTGTTGTTTTGAAAGGTGCGAGGTGAGAAGATAGAGTTGAGCACATTTTTATTTGGAAATCATTTTAATGTAATTGCAACATCTTCCAGCTGAATCAATTGTACCTGCATACCAATTAAACGTCACTCATTCTATCGTCTGGTCGAAATTATAAAGAAAAATCACGTATTTCAGTGAATACATCAAATGCCGTCATTATAGCCCATTGTACATCATAGACGTAAATTTATTTTGTTCTGGTGTCCTAACATACAAAGATAGCCATGTTAGAATTTCTGTAATTACAAAGTCAGGTGACAAGGTGATCTTTGGTGGCATAAATTGTAACTTGAAGGCCTCATTTAAAAATTCACTTCTGAGCACCAGTTTCCGTTTAGGTGGCACCACTAAATTGAATTTCCCATAGGCGGCCATTATAACACATCCTGGCGTATCTCAGAGTAAGAGCTTTAACTTTAATGAAGACTATGCTCACCAATTAAGTTCAAGTCTGCCTCACAAAATAAGAGGCATTAACATATATGATGACCACCAAACTTTTGACTTTGCCCCACCTGAACGCGATCATGTTGGATTTTCACTTGTCCGCACCCAATATCAGCTTTAAATTTCCGACCACCCCGGAAAAAAATTATGCCCAAACTTAATTATTCAAATCACTCTATTTTGTGATGGCAAAATCTGAATTAAAATTATATGTAACAGATTTGAGCCTGCCACAAATTCCACCACTCTGGTCAAGCCAAATCCTACAGTGCTGGTCATTAGACATTATACCTTTGTGCTGCCCTCTGTGGCCAATTTTAGGGGTGCAACCTAAAGGGGACCTCTATTTTTTGCAAGAGTTATCTAATTATTCATATACAATGTACTATCACATATAAGTATTTCTGTGGAAAAATAATCTCCTGACTGCTTCTGTTCTTGAATTATCAAGCATTTACAATGTTATGCCACAGTGGATTTTCATGCAATTTTTGACATTTTCCGCTTACCCTCCCAAAACACTAAAAAACATTATTTTTTGCTTAGATATCATTTCATTTCTTTTCTTTTTCACTTGCATGGTGCAAATGATGTTTGTTTGTGGCAATGAACTATTTTTTGACACAAAAACTCTGGTGAGTGTAGCTTTATTGAACCCCATGGTACCCCCTACCCCTAAAAATGAAGCTTCTTAGGTTGAAATACATGTCCTTGTGCTGCTCTCATAAAACAAATATTTTTGATGACAAGTACTTGTTGTTATCCCTATTTCACTAACTCAATGCCTTTATGAAATAACATAAAGGTCGTTGTGGTGAGCTTGCTACTTCCCTCAGTTTTGATCTTCAAACTTGACCATTTAGGCTGCATTTCTGTTGTTTTGAAAGGTGCGAGGTGAGAAGTTAGAGTTGAGCACATTTTTATTTGGAAATCATTTTAATGTAATTGCAACATCTTCCAGCTGAATCAATTGTACCTGCATACCAATTAAACGTCACTCATTCTATCGTCTGGTCGAAATTATAAAGAAAAATCACGTATTTCAGTGAATACATCAAATGCCGTCATTATAGCCCATTGTACATCATAGACGTAAATTTATTTTGTTCTGGTGTCCTAACATACAAAGATAGCCATGTTAGAATTTCTGTAATTACAAAGTCAGGTGACAAGGTGATCTTTGGTGGCATAAATTGTAACTTGAAGGCCTCATTTAAAAATTCACTTCTGAGCACCAGTTTCCGTTTAAAGGGGACCTCTATTTTTTGCAAGAGTTATATAATTATTCATATACAATGTACTATCACATATAAGTATTTCTGTGGAAAAATAATCTCCTGACTGCTTCTGTTCTTGAATTATCAAGCATTTACAATGTTATGCCACAGTGGATTTTCATGCAATTTTTGACATTTTCCGCTTACCCTCCCAAAACACTAAAAAACATTATTTTTTGCTTAGATATCATTTCATTTCTTTTCTTTTTCACTTGCATGGTGCAAATGATGTTTGTTTGTGGCAATGAACTATTTTTTGACACAAAAACTCTGGTGAGTGTAGCTTTATTGAACCCCATGGTACCCCCTACCCCTAAAAATGAAGCTTCTTAGGTTGAAATACATGTCCTTGTGCTGCTCTCATAAAACAAATATTTTTGATGACAAGTACTTGTTGTTATCCCTATTTCACTAACTCAATGCCTTTATGAAATAACATAAAGGTCGTTGTGGTGAGCTTGCTACTTCCCTCAGTTTTGATCTTCAAACTTGACCATTTAGGCTGCATTTCTGTTGTTTTGAAAGGTGCGAGGTGAGAAGTTAGAGTTGAGCACATTTTTATTTGGAAATCATTTTAATGTAATTGCAACATCTTCCAGCTGAATCAATTGTACCTGCATACCAATTAAACGTCACTCATTCTATCGTCTGGTCGAAATTATAAAGAAAAATCACGTATTTCAGTGAATACATCAAATGCCGTCATTATAGCCCATTGTACATCATAGACGTAAATTTATTTTGTTCTGGTGTCCTAACATACAAAGATAGCCATGTTAGAATTTCTGTAATTACAAAGTCAGGTGACAAGGTGATCTTTGGTGGCATAAATTGTAACTTGAAGGCCTCATTTAAAAATTCACTTCTGAGCACCAGTTTCCGTTTAGGTGGCACCACTAAATTGAATTTCCCATAGGCGGCCATTATAACACATCCTGGCGTATCTCAGAGTAAGAGCTTTAACTTTAATGAAGACTATGCTCACCAATTAAGTTCAAGTCTGCCTCACAAAATAAGAGGCATTAACATATATGATGACCACCAAACTTTTGACTTTGCCCCACCTGAACGCGATCATGTTGGATTTTCACTTGTCCGCACCCAATATCAGCTTTAAATTTCCGACCACCCCGGAAAAAAATTATGCCCAAACTTAATTATTCAAATCACTCTATTTTGTGATGGCAAAATCTGAATTAAAATTATATGTAACAGATTTGAGCCTGCCACAAATTCCACCACTCTGGTCAAGCCAAATCCTACAGTGCTGGTCATTAGACATTATACCTTTGTGCTGCCCTCTGTGGCCAATTTTAGGGGTGCAACCTAAAGGGGACCTCTATTTTTTGCAAGAGTTATCTAATTATTCATATACAATGTACTATCACATATAAGTATTTCTGTGGAAAAATAATCTCCTGACTGCTTCTGTTCTTGAATTATCAAGCATTTACAATGTTATGCCACAGTGGATTTTCATGCAATTTTTGACATTTTCCGCTTACCCTCCCAAAACACTAAAAAACATTATTTTTTGCTTAGATATCATTTCATTTCTTTTCTTTTTCACTTGCATGGTGCAAATGATGTTTGTTTGTGGCAATGAACTATTTTTTGACACAAAAACTCTGGTGAGTGTAGCTTTATTGAACCCCATGGTACCCCCTACCCCTAAAAATGAAGCTTCTTAGGTTGAAATACATGTCCTTGTGCTGCTCTCATAAAACAAATATTTTTGATGACAAGTACTTGTTGTTATCCCTATTTCACTAACTCAATGCCTTTATGAAATAACATAAAGGTCGTTGTGGTGAGCTTGCTACTTCCCTCAGTTTTGATCTTCAAACTTGACCATTTAGGCTGCATTTCTGTTGTTTTGAAAGGTGCGAGGTGAGAAGTTAGAGTTGAGCACATTTTTATTTGGAAATCATTTTAATGTAATTGCAACATCTTCCAGCTGAATCAATTGTACCTGCATACCAATTAAACGTCACTCATTCTATCGTCTGGTCGAAATTATAAAGAAAAATCACGTATTTCAGTGAATACATCAAATGCCGTCATTATAGCCCATTGTACATCATAGACGTAAATTTATTTTGTTCTGGTGTCCTAACATACAAAGATAGCCATGTTAGAATTTCTGTAATTACAAAGTCAGGTGACAAGGTGATCTTTGGTGGCATAAATTGTAACTTGAAGGCCTCATTTAAAAATTCACTTCTGAGCACCAGTTTCCGTTTAGGTGGCACCACTAAATTGAATTTCCCATAGGCGGCCATTATAACACATCCTGGCGTATCTCAGAGTAAGAGCTTTAACTTTAATGAAGACTATGCTCACCAATTAAGTTCAAGTCTGCCTCACAAAATAAGAGGCATTAACATATATGATGACCACCAAACTTTTGACTTTGCCCCACCTGAACGCGATCATGTTGGATTTTCACTTGTCCGCACCCAATATCAGCTTTAAATTTCCGACCACCCCGGAAAAAAATTATGCCCAAACTTAATTATTCAAATCACTCTATTTTGTGATGGCAAAATCTGAATTAAAATTATATGTAACAGATTTGAGCCTGCCACAAATTCCACCACTCTGGTCAAGCCAAATCCTACAGTGCTGGTCATTAGACATTATACCTTTGTGCTGCCCTCTGTGGCCAATTTTAGGGGTGCAACCTAAAGGGGACCTCTATTTTTTGCAAGAGTTATCTAATTATTCATATACAATGTACTATCACATATAAGTATTTCTGTGGAAAAATAATCTCCTGACTGCTTCTGTTCTTGAATTATCAAGCATTTACAATGTTATGCCACAGTGGATTTTCATGCAATTTTTGACATTTTCCGCTTACCCTCCCAAAACACTAAAAAACATTATTTTTTGCTTAGATATCATTTCATTTCTTTTCTTTTTCACTTGCATGGTGCAAATGATGTTTGTTTGTGGCAATGAACTATTTTTTGACACAAAAACTCTGGTGAGTGTAGCTTTATTGAACCCCATGGTACCCCCTACCCCTAAAAATGAAGCTTCTTAGGTTGAAATACATGTCCTTGTGCTGCTCTCATAAAACAAATATTTTTGATGACAAGTACTTGTTGTTATCCCTATTTCACTAACTCAATGCCTTTATGAAATAACATAAAGGTCGTTGTGGTGAGCTTGCTACTTCCCTCAGTTTTGATCTTCAAACTTGACCATTTAGGCTGCATTTCTGTTGTTTTGAAAGGTGCGAGGTGAGAAGTTAGAGTTGAGCACATTTTTATTTGGAAATCATTTTAATGTAATTGCAACATCTTCCAGCTGAATCAATTGTACCTGCATACCAATTAAACGTCACTCATTCTATCGTCTGGTCGAAATTATAAAGAAAAATCACGTATTTCAGTGAATACATCAAATGCCGTCATTATAGCCCATTGTACATCATAGACGTAAATTTATTTTGTTCTGGTGTCCTAACATACAAAGATAGCCATGTTAGAATTTCTGTAATTACAAAGTCAGGTGACAAGGTGATCTTTGGTGGCATAAATTGTAACTTGAAGGCCTCATTTAAAAATTCACTTCTGAGCACCAGTTTCCGTTTAGGTGGCACCACTAAATTGAATTTCCCATAGGCGGCCATTATAACACATCCTGGCGTATCTCAGAGTAAGAGCTTTAACTTTAATGAAGACTATGCTCACCAATTAAGTTCAAGTCTGCCTCACAAAATAAGAGGCATTAACATATATGATGACCACCAAACTTTTGACTTTGCCCCACCTGAACGCGATCATGTTGGATTTTCACTTGTCCGCACCCAATATCAGCTTTAAATTTCCGACCACCCCGGAAAAAAATTATGCCCAAACTTAATTATTCAAATCACTCTATTTTGTGATGGCAAAATCTGAATTAAAATTATATGTAACAGATTTGAGCCTGCCACAAATTCCACCACTCTGGTCAAGCCAAATCCTACAGTGCTGGTCATTAGACATTATACCTTTGTGCTGCCCTCTGTGGCCAATTTTAGGGGTGCAACCTAAAGGGGACCTCTATTTTTTGCAAGAGTTATCTAATTATTCATATACAATGTACTATCACATATAAGTATTTCTGTGGAAAAATAATCTCCTGACTGCTTCTGTTCTTGAATTATCAAGCATTTACAATGTTATGCCACAGTGGATTTTCATGCAATTTTTGACATTTTCCGCTTACCCTCCCAAAACACTAAAAAACATTATTTTTTGCTTAGATATCATTTCATTTCTTTTCTTTTTCACTTGCATGGTGCAAATGATGTTTGTTTGTGGCAATGAACTATTTTTTGACACAAAAACTCTGGTGAGTGTAGCTTTATTGAACCCCATGGTACCCCCTACCCCTAAAAATGAAGCTTCTTAGGTTGAAATACATGTCCTTGTGCTGCTCTCATAAAACAAATATTTTTGATGACAAGTACTTGTTGTTATCCCTATTTCACTAACTCAATGCCTTTATGAAATAACATAAAGGTCGTTGTGGTGAGCTTGCTACTTCCCTCAGTTTTGATCTTCAAACTTGACCATTTAGGCTGCATTTCTGTTGTTTTGAAAGGTGCGAGGTGAGAAGTTAGAGTTGAGCACATTTTTATTTGGAAATCATTTTAATGTAATTGCAACATCTTCCAGCTGAATCAATTGTACCTGCATACCAATTAAACGTCACTCATTCTATCGTCTGGTCGAAATTATAAAGAAAAATCACGTATTTCAGTGAATACATCAAATGCCGTCATTATAGCCCATTGTACATCATAGACGTAAATTTATTTTGTTCTGGTGTCCTAACATACAAAGATAGCCATGTTAGAATTTCTGTAATTACAAAGTCAGGTGACAAGGTGATCTTTGGTGGCATAAATTGTAACTTGAAGGCCTCATTTAAAAATTCACTTCTGAGCACCAGTTTCCGTTTAGGTGGCACCACTAAATTGAATTTCCCATAGGCGGCCATTATAACACATCCTGGCGTATCTCAGAGTAAGAGCTTTAACTTTAATGAAGACTATGCTCACCAATTAAGTTCAAGTCTGCCTCACAAAATAAGAGGCATTAACATATATGATGACCACCAAACTTTTGACTTTGCCCCACCTGAACGCGATCATGTTGGATTTTCACTTGTCCGCACCCAATATCAGCTTTAAATTTCCGACCACCCCGGAAAAAAATTATGCCCAAACTTAATTATTCAAATCACTCTATTTTGTGATGGCAAAATCTGAATTAAAATTATATGTAACAGATTTGAGCCTGCCACAAATTCCACCACTCTGGTCAAGCCAAATCCTACAGTGCTGGTCATTAGACATTATACCTTTGTGCTGCCCTCTGTGGCCAATTTTAGGGGTGCAACCTAAAGGGGACCTCTATTTTTTGCAAGAGTTATCTAATTATTCATATACAATGTACTATCACATATAAGTATTTCTGTGGAAAAATAATCTCCTGACTGCTTCTGTTCTTGAATTATCAAGCATTTACAATGTTATGCCACAGTGGATTTTCATGCAATTTTTGACATTTTCCGCTTACCCTCCCAAAACACTAAAAAACATTATTTTTTGCTTAGATATCATTTCATTTCTTTTCTTTTTCACTTGCATGGTGCAAATGATGTTTGTTTGTGGCAATGAACTATTTTTTGACACAAAAACTCTGGTGAGTGTAGCTTTATTGAACCCCATGGTACCCCCTACCCCTAAAAATGAAGCTTCTTAGGTTGAAATACATGTCCTTGTGCTGCTCTCATAAAACAAATATTTTTGATGACAAGTACTTGTTGTTATCCCTATTTCACTAACTCAATGCCTTTATGAAATAACATAAAGGTCGTTGTGGTGAGCTTGCTACTTCCCTCAGTTTTGATCTTCAAACTTGACCATTTAGGCTGCATTTCTGTTGTTTTGAAAGGTGCGAGGTGAGAAGTTAGAGTTGAGCACATTTTTATTTGGAAATCATTTTAATGTAATTGCAACATCTTCCAGCTGAATCAATTGTACCTGCATACCAATTAAACGTCACTCATTCTATCGTCTGGTCGAAATTATAAAGAAAAATCACGTATTTCAGTGAATACATCAAATGCCGTCATTATAGCCCATTGTACATCATAGACGTAAATTTATTTTGTTCTGGTGTCCTAACATACAAAGATAGCCATGTTAGAATTTCTGTAATTACAAAGTCAGGTGACAAGGTGATCTTTGGTGGCATAAATTGTAACTTGAAGGCCTCATTTAAAAATTCACTTCTGAGCACCAGTTTCCGTTTAGGTGGCACCACTAAATTGAATTTCCCATAGGCGGCCATTATAACACATCCTGGCGTATCTCAGAGTAAGAGCTTTAACTTTAATGAAGACTATGCTCACCAATTAAGTTCAAGTCTGCCTCACAAAATAAGAGGCATTAACATATATGATGACCACCAAACTTTTGACTTTGCCCCACCTGAACGCGATCATGTTGGATTTTCACTTGTCCGCACCCAATATCAGCTTTAAATTTCCGACCACCCCGGAAAAAAATTATGCCCAAACTTAATTATTCAAATCACTCTATTTTGTGATGGCAAAATCTGAATTAAAATTATATGTAACAGATTTGAGCCTGCCACAAATTCCACCACTCTGGTCAAGCCAAATCCTACAGTGCTGGTCATTAGACATTATACCTTTGTGCTGCCCTCTGTGGCCAATTTTAGGGGTGCAACCTAAAGGGGACCTCTATTTTTTGCAAGAGTTATCTAATTATTCATATACAATGTACTATCACATATAAGTATTTCTGTGGAAAAATAATCTCCTGACTGCTTCTGTTCTTGAATTATCAAGCATTTACAATGTTATGCCACAGTGGATTTTCATGCAATTTTTGACATTTTCCGCTTACCCTCCCAAAACACTAAAAAACATTATTTTTTGCTTAGATATCATTTCATTTCTTTTCTTTTTCACTTGCATGGTGCAAATGATGTTTGTTTGTGGCAATGAACTATTTTTTGACACAAAAACTCTGGTGAGTGTAGCTTTATTGAACCCCATGGTACCCCCTACCCCTAAAAATGAAGCTTCTTAGGTTGAAATACATGTCCTTGTGCTGCTCTCATAAAACAAATATTTTTGATGACAAGTACTTGTTGTTATCCCTATTTCACTAACTCAATGCCTTTATGAAATAACATAAAGGTCGTTGTGGTGAGCTTGCTACTTCCCTCAGTTTTGATCTTCAAACTTGACCATTTAGGCTGCATTTCTGTTGTTTTGAAAGGTGCGAGGTGAGAAGTTAGAGTTGAGCACATTTTTATTTGGAAATCATTTTAATGTAATTGCAACATCTTCCAGCTGAATCAATTGTACCTGCATACCAATTAAACGTCACTCATTCTATCGTCTGGTCGAAATTATAAAGAAAAATCACGTATTTCAGTGAATACATCAAATGCCGTCATTATAGCCCATTGTACATCATAGACGTAAATTTATTTTGTTCTGGTGTCCTAACATACAAAGATAGCCATGTTAGAATTTCTGTAATTACAAAGTCAGGTGACAAGGTGATCTTTGGTGGCATAAATTGTAACTTGAAGGCCTCATTTAAAAATTCACTTCTGAGCACCAGTTTCCGTTTAGGTGGCACCACTAAATTGAATTTCCCATAGGCGGCCATTATAACACATCCTGGCGTATCTCAGAGTAAGAGCTTTAACTTTAATGAAGACTATGCTCACCAATTAAGTTCAAGTCTGCCTCACAAAATAAGAGGCATTAACATATATGATGACCACCAAACTTTTGACTTTGCCCCACCTGAACGCGATCATGTTGGATTTTCACTTGTCCGCACCCAATATCAGCTTTAAATTTCCGACCACCCCGGAAAAAAATTATGCCCAAACTTAATTATTCAAATCACTCTATTTTGTGATGGCAAAATCTGAATTAAAATTATATGTAACAGATTTGAGCCTGCCACAAATTCCACCACTCTGGTCAAGCCAAATCCTACAGTGCTGGTCATTAGACATTATACCTTTGTGCTGCCCTCTGTGGCCAATTTTAGGGGTGCAACCTAAAGGGGACCTCTATTTTTTGCAAGAGTTATCTAATTATTCATATACAATGTACTATCACATATAAGTATTTCTGTGGAAAAATAATCTCCTGACTGCTTCTGTTCTTGAATTATCAAGCATTTACAATGTTATGCCACAGTGGATTTTCATGCAATTTTTGACATTTTCCGCTTACCCTCCCAAAACACTAAAAAACATTATTTTTTGCTTAGATATCATTTCATTTCTTTTCTTTTTCACTTGCATGGTGCAAATGATGTTTGTTTGTGGCAATGAACTATTTTTTGACACAAAAACTCTGGTGAGTGTAGCTTTATTGAACCCCATGGTACCCCCTACCCCTAAAAATGAAGCTTCTTAGGTTGAAATACATGTCCTTGTGCTGCTCTCATAAAACAAATATTTTTGATGACAAGTACTTGTTGTTATCCCTATTTCACTAACTCAATGCCTTTATGAAATAACATAAAGGTCGTTGTGGTGAGCTTGCTACTTCCCTCAGTTTTGATCTTCAAACTTGACCATTTAGGCTGCATTTCTGTTGTTTTGAAAGGTGCGAGGTGAGAAGTTAGAGTTGAGCACATTTTTATTTGGAAATCATTTTAATGTAATTGCAACATCTTCCAGCTGAATCAATTGTACCTGCATACCAATTAAACGTCACTCATTCTATCGTCTGGTCGAAATTATAAAGAAAAATCACGTATTTCAGTGAATACATCAAATGCCGTCATTATAGCCCATTGTACATCATAGACGTAAATTTATTTTGTTCTGGTGTCCTAACATACAAAGATAGCCATGTTAGAATTTCTGTAATTACAAAGTCAGGTGACAAGGTGATCTTTGGTGGCATAAATTGTAACTTGAAGGCCTCATTTAAAAATTCACTTCTGAGCACCAGTTTCCGTTTAGGTGGCACCACTAAATTGAATTTCCCATAGGCGGCCATTATAACACATCCTGGCGTATCTCAGAGTAAGAGCTTTAACTTTAATGAAGACTATGCTCACCAATTAAGTTCAAGTCTGCCTCACAAAATAAGAGGCATTAACATATATGATGACCACCAAACTTTTGACTTTGCCCCACCTGAACGCGATCATGTTGGATTTTCACTTGTCCGCACCCAATATCAGCTTTAAATTTCCGACCACCCCGGAAAAAAATTATGCCCAAACTTAATTATTCAAATCACTCTATTTTGTGATGGCAAAATCTGAATTAAAATTATATGTAACAGATTTGAGCCTGCCACAAATTCCACCACTCTGGTCAAGCCAAATCCTACAGTGCTGGTCATTAGACATTATACCTTTGTGCTGCCCTCTGTGGCCAATTTTAGGGGTGCAACCTAAAGGGGACCTCTATTTTTTGCAAGAGTTATCTAATTATTCATATACAATGTACTATCACATATAAGTATTTCTGTGGAAAAATAATCTCCTGACTGCTTCTGTTCTTGAATTATCAAGCATTTACAATGTTATGCCACAGTGGATTTTCATGCAATTTTTGACATTTTCCGCTTACCCTCCCAAAACACTAAAAAACATTATTTTTTGCTTAGATATCATTTCATTTCTTTTCTTTTTCACTTGCATGGTGCAAATGATGTTTGTTTGTGGCAATGAACTATTTTTTGACACAAAAACTCTGGTGAGTGTAGCTTTATTGAACCCCATGGTACCCCCTACCCCTAAAAATGAAGCTTCTTAGGTTGAAATACATGTCCTTGTGCTGCTCTCATAAAACAAATATTTTTGATGACAAGTACTTGTTGTTATCCCTATTTCACTAACTCAATGCCTTTATGAAATAACATAAAGGTCGTTGTGGTGAGCTTGCTACTTCCCTCAGTTTTGATCTTCAAACTTGACCATTTAGGCTGCATTTCTGTTGTTTTGAAAGGTGCGAGGTGAGAAGTTAGAGTTGAGCACATTTTTATTTGGAAATCATTTTAATGTAATTGCAACATCTTCCAGCTGAATCAATTGTACCTGCATACCAATTAAACGTCACTCATTCTATCGTCTGGTCGAAATTATAAAGAAAAATCACGTATTTCAGTGAATACATCAAATGCCGTCATTATAGCCCATTGTACATCATAGACGTAAATTTATTTTGTTCTGGTGTCCTAACATACAAAGATAGCCATGTTAGAATTTCTGTAATTACAAAGTCAGGTGACAAGGTGATCTTTGGTGGCATAAATTGTAACTTGAAGGCCTCATTTAAAAATTCACTTCTGAGCACCAGTTTCCGTTTAGGTGGCACCACTAAATTGAATTTCCCATAGGCGGCCATTATAACACATCCTGGCGTATCTCAGAGTAAGAGCTTTAACTTTAATGAAGACTATGCTCACCAATTAAGTTCAAGTCTGCCTCACAAAATAAGAGGCATTAACATATATGATGACCACCAAACTTTTGACTTTGCCCCACCTGAACGCGATCATGTTGGATTTTCACTTGTCCGCACCCAATATCAGCTTTAAATTTCCGACCACCCCGGAAAAAAATTATGCCCAAACTTAATTATTCAAATCACTCTATTTTGTGATGGCAAAATCTGAATTAAAATTATATGTAACAGATTTGAGCCTGCCACAAATTCCACCACTCTGGTCAAGCCAAATCCTACAGTGCTGGTCATTAGACATTATACCTTTGTGCTGCCCTCTGTGGCCAATTTTAGGGGTGCAACCTTCATTGGCGCGGATGGGGCAGTAAGCGCCCAACCTGCATCCAAGCGACCGACCTAGGACACGCAATGCTGGTGAGTGTCATCTGCATGTCCTGAACTTCAACATCTCTGATTAAAATATATTATATTAACCGCACATTTCAGCAAAAGCATTCACGTAGACGACATCTGATATTCGAGCTTTTAGGGAGGTTTCAGAGGGCAAAGAGGTGGTTCTGCAAACGGTGCCTCGCTTGCTTAGCAGAGGCCTTACATAAGACACTTGCTTTCATCAGATAAGAGCCACAAGTTCTTTAATTTGTGAAATAGAAACGTAATTCGTCTTTTTGGTTCTGGTAGTAATGCGGGTATGCCGCCATTGGTATTGGCATTAACGTGTCTTCTGTCTACGACAGTGATATGGTCAATATCCAGCGAAGCAGGTAGTTTCAGGGGGTTTATACTAGGAAAGCAGCCATAAAACTGCAGTGGTGAATAGACTATATACCAAACCAGATATTAAAAAAAAACCTGTTTATTATTTTTAGTGATAGATGATATCTACTGGATATTGGACAGGAGCCGTACATGAAGTCGACTTATTTGACATCAAGAGCTCTCCCGATGGGCTTTCTGATGCAGTTAAACTCTGTGTTCTGAAACATGTACACATAAAGATCAAACAGCGCATCTCCTCTGCAGCCTGATGCTTAATTCTTTGTTATATCAGTGAAAGGCAGCTGAGTTGCAACACAGCCGAACACTCAGGCGTAAAAGTGAATGGTGCATCGCCGAAGCAAAGGAATGCAGTTGAATGTAGCGTTTGACTTCGATCTGGTGAATGCATCCGGTGTTTAAGTCGAGTTAATTCAGTCGTATGCCTGAAAGACTAGTTATTTCGCCTCCTTTGGACATCAGCCTTGACGTATATGGATGGCACGAAAAAGAGGTCTGCCGTTCTTGCTCCAGATCCCCCTTCCTATCGGTTCACTGCGCTCCACAACTGACCAAAAGTGCCGGAATACTCTAAAATGTCCAATTGATGTTTTTAAGAAACAACATGAACAGGTAAAACATTGTTTGCTACTCTTGTGAAGTGAACAAAACATTTAATAGTTTTGCCTTAACAGGACTTGTAGGGCTACGCATGGTTATTGTAGTCTCTTTAGTTCTGGTGTTTATATCCTTTGTTTGATACTCCTCCACACATGCAGGTATATCACTTGACCAAAACAACCTGTTTCTTTTTCTGTTTATACATATTTTATGTTCCACAAGGAGGCCGCTCCCTCACAAGGATTTGAATTTATCTCTCTGGTGGTGTAAATGGTGACCATGAAATGATCGTTTCTATTTTTCTTTAATTCTTTGTCAAAATGCGCGATTGTCGTGACAAACAGATTGTTTACGTATCCTTTTGTAAACCACACAGTGATTAGCAATTCCGAGTTTTCGATTTCCATGTAATGTAGGCCTACCTGTACAACTCACGCAAGCGATACCTCTTTAAGAGCAAGGACAATATCTTCACAATTACAATTATCGACGCATTTAATGCCAGAATGCAAGTGCACAATGCATTTTAATTGTGTACCAAATGTGTCACGGCAACTTTGAGGGCCCCAACTGGAAAAAAATGACTTTCCTTGTCAGATTAATTCGCGTAATTAAACACAAGGGAATAGAAGCACAATGTTATCTGCATTGGCGTTTGAAGTACTCGAAATGAGACTGGTACAAACTTCAAGCTTCATGACTATTAATCTGCGCTCAGAAACCAGAGACTCAATGCTACCGTTCGAGACGGCCGGAACGGTTACTTAGAGCAGGGATGTGGAACGTCTCTTAAATTTCCTCATCCCTGCATAGAGATGAGAACACCATTAAGTTGAAGCGTTGTTGTCTTGCATTTCGTAATCCCGCCACATACTATTTACCTCTTGCGTTTTAAATTTCCGGGGCCAAGAAATTTCGCGCCTCTCGTTGCGGTAATTCATGAGTTAGGATGAGTGCTCCCCTGGTGTTATCGAGTTTCCTGAAGGCCGACACGAAAGTAAATGGACAACTGATATTAGGCAACTCTCGATCAAATGTACATTGAATACAAACCATGTAATAAACAAAATGTGGACAGGTGGTACTGAGAATGGTGACTTTTTTCATTTGCAAAGAAATGTTACCAATTAACCCAAACAAAAGACCTTCCTGTTGCAAACCATGCGGTCCACGACCCATCGATTCATCCTTCATGCAGTGGGCTCAGTGCAATTATGAAGTACCAGGAAAGGTTTGTGAAAATGGGGATACACAACGTTTCTGGAATTCATACTACAGAGTATTTATTTAAAGTGTTGCTGTGTTATTGTGGACACTCGTCGTTCAGTTTTGTGCACTTTTAGTTTTATCAGGGCCTTTTCACTCTCACAGGAAAGCGTGACCAGCTGCTGATAACCCTAGCTGTCTGAGGCCATCTTTGTAATATGCTCATCGGTAGTTTGCTCATTTATATTTGGGTGGAACATTTTTAGCCCAGCTAGCTCATCAGCCCCCCCCCCCCCCCCGGGTTTACAGGATATCGATCGTCCGTCGACTGTACACATTTATATATTTTTTTTTAAAAACCGGATTCTCTGCGAACCTGACGGAAATATACATTGGCTGGGTCTATATGTCAAGTTTTCAAATGGTCAGGTTGCAGTGTATTTTTTCATTTTTGGATTTTTATGTTTTTTTTCACATTTTGAAAAAAAATCACTTTCTATGAAAACACGTGATCAATTGATCTGATATTGCACTGGAAAACTTCTGGTATCTCGTTTCTGGATCAGGATGTTATATTAATTGTTTAATTCTGAGATATGGCTTTTTCGTGTTTTGATTGTGTCTCATTAACCTCAGGGACACGTACATGTGACCTTGTAAAACGTGTTCACTAGCCTAAGTATGTCAGTTATTGCGATAATCATTTAACATCAATATTTTTGTCCTTTCAACCCCTATACGAAACCTTAGGCATACATGCATTATGTCTTAAAACGCACGTCTTTGTGAACTATGCTACCAAGTCAAGGATCTAAGTCACTGATCCGCATAGTATGCGTTACGTGTTCAGCTTGTTATCTTAGCGAAACTGCAGGTGGAGCTCAAGTTTGAACTTATTTTGGGATGACGCTATCCGGGTCCGCTGAACATGGGCAATTAGACTGAAGGAAGAAGAACTGTTTCTCAGATGTCTTAATCAGTGCTATGTATGCACAAGTGAGATGTCTGTCGTACGCTGTAATTAATGTCATTGTCAACTCGATTTCAGGAAATTGTATATTTAAGACCAAATTACAAGCAACTTTTTTTTTTAAAACATATTCATTGACCTGGTAATCTCTATCAGTTTATTATCCCTGATGGGTAAACATACTGCAAAGTTTAACTTTTTACATACTGAATTCTAGGCTCGGCCAAGAACTTTCCTTGGCACGCTTTGGTTATAACGCCCTCTAGCGTGACGACAATCACAGCTGTGGAGCCAGACTTTTTCTCTCTGAAACCTCAGGTATCCTTGCTCTGGATTTATCGGTGTTTTATGCACAAATCGAATCTAGAATCACTATGATAATCCACCTATATTCACTTATTTGTTGACAAAAATAATAAATGGGTTCTTTTGTCCCTGCTTACAAGAAGATATAAACAAAGAAGGGAGAGATTTGTGAGTTACATTCAGATTGTTATTAAATAGGAGTTTGTTTTCTCAAACCATTGTGTATTGTCAGTCGACACCAATATATCAAGACCGCAGACTGAGCAATTTTCAGCCACGAAACCGAAGTGTAGCAATAATATGTTTGGGATATCAATAAGAAGTGTCTGCATCGTACATTAAAGGTGCCCCCTTGTGGAAGCTTTGCATAAATGTCATCCGGGACTTCTTTGTGAATGCAACTTAAGTTTGGTTCTGGTGACTGAGTTTCAAGCAAGTACGAAGAAGCTGACACTCGATCCGCAAGGTTACTGTTATAAATTTGTTCTTGTCTGGCTTGATTGATTCATCCAAAACCAATAGGCTCTTATCTTGATTTAATAAAATGTAGTGTATACTAACCTGTTGTCATAACGTACATGGGCAACATAGTTGGGGCAAAAGTGAACAAAATGATTTGCACGAAGCGCTTAATGTCCTAAATATTTAACATACCAGTTATAACTGCCCCAACTCGACTTAAGTGATGTTGTGATCACGTTGAAAGAACCGCTGCTCATTTATGCTGGTGTATTGTTGGAATAAGGCGTACATCGACCGTTATTTTATGTTCACAGCAATAGTAATAGTTGTAAGTGAACTACCCGAAATAGATTCTATTGGCGCCAAACGTGAACAAGCTGGGCCCTTCAATTAGCCCGGCTGAGTGTATAACAAATAGTGAACTACCGCTGGTTATCTTCGACATGACTCAAGAAATTATGGACAAAGCCCCACTGATGTAAATGTGACCACTAAAGTATCCACACCCAAATGTGATCATTATTCTAAATTTGCACAGTTAATTCTAGCTACATTTTCGAATAATTCGGTCAAAATGAAGCCCGACTACACAACTGAGTCTTCCATAATTCTATATGAAATATGAGTACAGCAATATTTTTGAAGTTACAAGGGCAAATCACTGCATACAATTTGTGGGAATTCTATTTGTTATTTACATTATGGTCATTACGGTGTGAAAATATTTTTTACTAACTGACTCAACAGGGTCACCAATCCAAGTTGATTTCATGTTACATCTCACATTTAATACAATTCCCCGGGTTTTCCCTGTACAATGATGAGCTAATGGATGCTGTTGACACTGGAGAATAACCCTCGTGATTGGCAAAAACGGAAAATTTTCTGTAAAGAATAAAGCACGTCTGAACAAATTGAAAATATCCTTTTTGGAGAATTTGGAATAGAAAATTGAAATCACAAGCATCTGAATGCAATTGATGACTTTGGTTAACTTGAAATAACCATCTTCCAAACGTGTTCAGCGAATTCGGATGCAAAACAAAATCACAGCAACAGGATAGTCTATGAAATTCGACCATTTGGCAAAGTCATATTGCAGTGTTTTGTATGAAAATATGTTGGTCCAATCAATACCAAACTTTGTCAGGAATGTACGTTTAATCTGAACTTTTATTTATTGAGCCTTTGTTTCACAATATCTTTTACCGGCAAAAACTCTTTACACAGTCATATTTGGTGATCCCAACAATTTCGAAAGTATATACACATTGATAGGAATATCTGAAAAAGTAGGGAGCGGAAAACCTCTTTTGCATGAAGTTTGCTTCGCAACATTGACAGGCTTCATACAATAAGCGAATAATGAAAATAACCAGTGAATCTAGATGTACAATCTTCGTCAATATCTTAAAAAAAGCACTCTTCCGAATATACGAAATATGACAATTAAATTTGGTGGGTAATCGAAATGATACATTTATATCATGTATTATACATATATATATATATATATATATATATATATATATATATATGTATGTATGTGTGTGTGAGTGTATGTATTTATTAATATATGTATGTAGTTAAACGCATATATTCAACACTGAATATACTGTTTCCTCAAGCCTGAAGATTCTAAATACAGTTAATTAGTCATTTCAGCAAATGCCATACGACTGCCAGTCCATGTGACCCCAAGGCATCTAACGGCAGATACAGCTGGGCTATTAATGAGGCCGAAAGAAAGAAGCGACGAATGCAACACTAATGTATATATATACATATATATATATATATATATATATATATATATATATATATATATATATATATATTATATATATATATATGTACGTGTGTGTGTGTGTGTGTGTGTGTGTGTGTGTGTGTGTGTGTATTCTATAATGCATAGAATGTTTATCACCAAGGACAATATTTGTCACAAAATAATGCAATGAACACATATTCATGACAAGATGTACATGGTGACCAAACCGAAACAAGTCGTGATACGCTTAAGTCAAGCCATCGAAACTAAACTAATGGAGTGATTAGAGCAGTACCGCTTAAAGTTGAGGATAAGTTTCCTATGAATGAGTACATTTGTAAAATTCATAATCACTGTTGCAAATATTTGCAATGGAAATGGAGACACTGTGTGTAAATGTAAATGCAGCGGAGGCTATCTCATTTCTCTCATCCCAAATAGCTTTTTTAAATTGATGATAAATTGGTTATCACAACAACATTCTACAGGATAGAATTTACATTTCATACTGACAGTCAAAAAAAAAAAAAAATTATATGCTAGAGGGAAGTAGGCTGTACGAGGAGAGGTGATGATTTGCAGACAAGCACAATATGACTTTAAATATATGTTTCCGGCTTAATGTTGAAAACACATCCTACAGTTGAACGAGCAAACAGAAACTGTCTGCCATTACCGGTTTAACATGTGTTTGTTTTTATTTTTGATCTATATTACATGGACTTATGCATAAACTTATATTGAATTTCTTTCTGAGCATAACGTCATCAGCTCATTAAACACAGCCGGCCCTATGGTGGACGTAAGTGCGTGGCCTTTGATAGATTGGCTCTTAGTTAGCCCCGGTTCTTCTCTGCGCTCAAAGGAATGCAAAGTAATAAATACTTGTTGCTGCAAGGGTTTTGAATCACCCTGAAAAAACTCAGTTTGTGTGAGGCTACTTTCGGATATTGGAGTCAAGTCAAGGTAGACATGCACCACACAATGCGTGCCATGTTTTGATTAATGCGGTTGGAGATGAAGTCCCAAAGGTTGTATTCCCATGTGAATATTGTTGTTAAATCACCTTCTGGTTCAATTAATGCGCTCGTATTCTAAATTAGCACAGTCGGATCGTTTTCGGTCATCTTGCTTATTATCCTCTGTCCCTAGCAGCAATTCCTTGATTTCGCAGCGCTCCAAGAGCACCAGTGCCCTACTGTGTTTTTGTTGAGCTTTTATGGCGACATTTTATCGTTATCTCAATCACCTCATTACACCTTTCTGTTATATATTTTTCTGGAATGGATTGAAAAGTGCATAGGCCCATTCAAATTCCTCTGAAAAGATCTCATTGAAGTACTGACATATTTTGTCGGACCTGGTTTATGCATTGTCGTTTATCATGTGCAAGTCGCGTGTAAGCAAAACTAACTTTCGACTCTGCATAGCAATACATAGTCCCCCACCAGAAAATAGATAGCAAGGTTGACTGTATACTAGTATGGACAAGGTCAAGATCACAGTGACCCATTTTTGGTGCGCGACACACCTCTACCTAATAGATTCACCCACCAAATTTGGTAGTTGTAGGTGTGATGGTATGCGAAATATGGCCCGGACAAGCTAACACTTTAAGGGCGTCAGAAGTCAAGGTCAAGGTCACAGTGATCCAATTTTTGTGCGCGACACATCCTTACCCCATGAAGCATCTACCCACCACATTTGGTAGGTGTAAGTATTAAGGTATCAAAATACGGCCCGAACAAGCTTTGCCGGAAGGATGGACGGAAGGACAAGGTGCAAAACAATAGTTCCCGGTGGGGGACTAATTAACGTAGGCCACTGATGAAAAGCCGAACAGACTCGGGGGAAATCCATATATATCTGATTGTGATATAATCAAAAGAAATTACAAAATGGCACCGTGGACGTCTAAGATGGATTTGTGCAAAAACCAAAAAGTCTACAGTGTACGGTACTTTCTTCCGACTGAGTTGGATCCACCGATTATCCATTTCAGCCCTACAGGGACTTACAAGGGGCATATATATACTTAACTTAAGATGCATTAAATACGTTGTGTTACGCGGACACTTTTAATACCTTATGAGACTCACGGGTCCCAGCTACTTCTCTTGACTGTTGACCTGTTGTAATGACTAGAAAATTTGTTGGAGGCGGGATTTCTCACAGGCGTCCATGCTTTTCAATGCATGGAAGCATGTTAGCAGCCCTGTATAAGTGGTATACTGTTCCTGTTATGTTGTAATGTGTGTGTGTGGGGGGGGGGGGTATTTTGCTATTTCTTTCTCTTTCTTCTTTCAGTCCACGGTACTTATTAACATAATCATGGGCGGGTCATGGGAGTGCCGGCAGGACTGTACCATCTATTGTCAGCCCCACACCGTAGCAATTTATCAGGCAGGCCCACTTATGAAAACAAGTCCGTCGAAGATAATCAAATCACTATTGAGTCTGCAGTAATTTAATGCAATATTTCATTAATTTGTGCAATTTTAAGTACTCTATGCACAGTTAACATTGAAAAAGTACAATTTGGTACCAGGGAAATATCTGACCAACAAAACACACTGAATATAGAGCCTATGCATGGGTTTGTACATACATACATACATACATACATACATACATACATACATACATACATACATACATACATGGATCTCTAAATAGGTCTAATAAGAAATCTACCCGTCCATGCATATATACATGCACACATACATATGCATACACCCCACCCCATACTCAAACAGACACACACGCAAACACACATACATCTCCATGAATCACATAGTAGAAATTACCCACGAGTCTTTTTTCAACACTGTTTTCTGTGTCGCTTGCTGCAGGAGGGTGTTGTGGATAATCTTCCATGCAAGGTTTGTATCAAATTATTCTCTAATCTACGATTGAAATGTCATCTTTTTTATAGACAAGTTAAGCTTGGTATTAAGAACGAAAAGCGACTGAAATTTTGCTGTCCCGTTCCAATTGCTACATAGGTTCTTCATATATGATATTTAAATCAATGTTGTGATCTCTTGTTTTTGCTCCATTGTTGCGTTTGTTTCTACTTTACCGACAAACGTCGTGAGATCAAAGAGACTCCAACTGAGATTCCTGCGCCTCTGGTTCTCTTATGGTCTGCTCTACTGGTATTATGCAGTTAAAAATTGTCAATACAAATGTTAAGCTTTCAATATTCTTTAATAGGCATGTTGAAAGCGCAGCTTTTGATTTTGAAGCAAATTAAATCGGAATATAATGCAAGCAAGGCAAGGAATGCAATAGAGACGCCCTTTGGGTACATGTCAATAAAAGGATTCTATGTTCACTTTGGTGCCTAGTCTGGAACATTTAACTGATCTAAAACCTGATTAAGGTTTTGAAATGTTTCTGGTTGGATGTTTGGGAGCTCCATGTATAATGGGGAACATAACAACATTACCGGTTACTTGAAGTGTTTGACTAAGTTGCGATGCAACTTTGGTTTCACTTCGTTTAAGAAATCCGACTGGGTTATGCTGGTCTCATGCAGCAAATTATTGCTAATATTTTCATATTTACTTTGAATGATAAACAGTGTTTCATGCTCACATTTTAATCAATCTTCACGCATTTGTGTTTTATGTGCACGAGAATGAAAAACCAATTCTCTTTGTGAAAAAAGGTAGCTGGCTTCCTATAAAAGCCAGCTGAGAATCACAGGTCCCCATTATAAAATATTACTCTGTTTCTATCCTATTGATATATATATATATATATATATATATATATATTCGGAATAAACTTTTCTGCTTTTTTGTGCCTATAAACGTAAAAGAAAGTGAAAGAAAAAATTCAGTGGTGATTTTAATAATTCAGATCTGAGAGAGTTAAAACAGGCGAATAACAGATGAGAACGCATTGTTTGATCGAAGAAGCAGGATTGGAATTGTCGTGGCAGGTGCCCATGAAGCACAAACATGCTCTATCTTGTTTTTGTATTTATTGATACACCAATTCTCAACTTATACAATAATCCCCAGAGACCATGCATAAAATCATCTGCAGTATACTCGAAACGCATTCATAAATTTCAGCTCCATTCGCTGAAGTAGAGGTGACCTTTTGGCATTGATAGCCATTCTTTTTCCAAGCCACCTACCCAACATTGATGTCCCTCTAAATCATAGATGCCACTTCCCTTTATAGGATACTATGTTAATATTTACATTTCACGTTAACAATTTACGATAAAACGGAATGAAAGAAGTCACAGGATGTGCTTCAACTATCATTTGCATATTTCGGCTACACTTATCTTTCAAAAAGCTTAAGCGTCCTTATACATACATACATATATACATGCATACATACATAATATATATATACTATATATATATAATATCTATATATATATACTATATATATATATATATATATATATATATATATATATATAGATATATATATATATATATATAATATATATATATATATATATTTATATGATTAGTGTGTATGTGCAGGCGCGAGTGTGTATTTTATTTATTTATTTATTTATTTATTTATTTATTTATTTATTTATTTATCTGTTTGTCTATTTTTGGAACATTGTACACCTCTTCTCTTGACAAAGTTATGCTGAGTACTATCAATTAACACGTACACGACTGGCTTGTGGTTTTGAAAGCGATCGGTTTGGAGACTATAATAAGACACATTATACCTGTTTGACACACGCTGTTTCGAATTAACTTCCTTAATTTCGTGTCTTTCTTGTTGCATTCACAGAACCAGCATTTCTCTTTAATCAAGCATAATTTTTGGTCCTCCGCCACCCAAGGTGTTATAGGGGGCATAAGAATAGTAGGGATAGGGCTGTCGATTTGTCCATCCTGTCTACACAGCTTGTAGCCCATAAACCGTTTCAGGCAGCATTATGAAATTTACACCACAGATGTATTGTCTTTAGGGCAAGAGGCCCTTGCCTTGTTGTTGACCTTGACCTTTTTTCAAGGTCATAGGGCTTCTTAAGGTGTATTTTGCAGCATCTTTTTTTGCCATATTACAAGATGTATTAAAGCTAGGCCTTTCAATTTTTGCACTCAAGAATCATTCCATAAAGTTTTTTTTTATGTATGCCTTATTTTAGATTACCTGTACATAATTTCAGGGTCATGTTGACCCAATACATATTTACTTGGGGCAATTATCATAATGGCAACTTCCAAAGCACGTAAAACTGATTGAAGTAGGATGATCCTATCCATTATGGTCTGGCTACATACAGTAGGATGATCCTATCCATTATGGTCTGGTTACATACAGTAGGATGATCCTATCCATTATGGTCTGGTTACATACAGTAGGATGATCCTACCCATGATGGCCTGGTTACATACAGTAGGATGATCCTATCCATTATGGGCTGGTTACATACTACAGTAGGATGATCCTAACCAGACTTGTGCCTCCACCTTTTCAGAGGCCAGGAAACTTATTTCATATTTTGGACAGAAAATAATGCACTGCGAATTTTAGTTTTTCATTTACGCTCGGGTTTTTTTTGGGGGGGGGTTGGTTTTTTTTTTTTTTTTTTTTTTTTTTTTTTTTTCGTTTTTTTGTTTGTTTTTGTTTTTGTTTTTGTTTTTTTGTGTTTTTGTTTTTGTTGTTTTGTTTTTTTTTGTTTTTTTTTCACATTTATTTTATGCAATACTTGCCTTTTGTTATACATGCTTTAAAATAGTAATCCTGTCGTGGTGCTCGGTACCATGTAGCTCTCAGGCTTCTACTACGAAATGCGCTGTCTTCTTGCACCGTACACCTGTGTATTTTTGCTCGACTTTTTTCACTTTGTGAGTTTCATATTGTACTTCTGAAGTATGCACTAAAATTTGAAATTCATGCTAATATTAAGTGTTGTCATGTCACACTTTAGTTGCCATGATGTGTCGGGGGACAGCGATCCTTTGGATCATCTAGTTGATATCAGAACTTTGAATTTCAGCAACTATTAAAGGCTAAATCTGAAAGGACACGCCAATGAAAGCTAACGTGACGCGCCGTGGCGAAATGCAAAAACACTTGTATTTTAATCTGATTCGTGAGATGTAAATAGGAACCATCCCCTCCCCCAACAAATAAACAAACAAACAAACAAACAGGCAAACAAAAATAAATAAATAAATAAATAAATAAATAAATAAATAAATAAATAAACAAATAAACAAATAAATAAATAAATAAACAAATAAACAAACAAACAAACAAACAGACAAAAATAAATAAATAAATAAATAAATAAATAAATAAATAAATAAATAAATAAATAAATAAACAAATAAATAAATAAATAAACAAATACATAAATAAATAAACAAAAAAAACTCTCACCGTCCACATCGACCTCGTTAATCATTTCCATCAGTTCTTGTTCTGTTGGGTTCTGCCCGAGAGAACGCATCACCATTCCCAGCTCCTTTGTGGAAATTGTACCATCTCCATTCTTGTCAAACAATTGGAATGCCTCCTTAAATTCTGAAAACATACAGAAAATATATGCCATTTTTTGGTAATTTACACATGATAAGAATATTTTATGAGTGCTTTTGTCAAAGCAAGACAGTGAAAAAACACGGCAAAATATACAGTCAGTTGTGACAATAATTGGATCGACAAGAGTAAAGCTTAAAGACATACCACATGAATAAGATGTCGTAGTTAGCATACATTCTGACAGTTGTATTCAGTTGAACAGAAGAGAACCCCAAAAAGTCGAATAAATGAAAGATCCCTAGCATGGTATTATGTTCCCATGTATCAACACCACTTTTAGCCTGACTTGACAATCAGAGTCATAAAATAAATAAATTTTGATTTACATCTCAACCTACAAATGTTCTTATGGTGTTCCTTAATCTCTGCAAAACTTGGCGGGAATATCGAATTATGTCCTTTATCCACGTAAAGGTAGTGGTATTATATTTTAAATGTAATTGATCTATTTCTGTTCAGAGTACAACATCGCGCCCAACCGGCGCTATGGAAAGCTAATGACACACCATGGCGTGCCATCGTGGATGGTCTTACATGCAAATCTCTGCAAAAATGTTTTCTAGTAACGAGAAATTTAGGTAGCAACGTTGAGATAGACAACAATTCACATCCGCACGCTTTTAGGCGATTTGAGCGGAGGAGGATTAGTCCAAGATATAAATTCCATATCTCGTTTGATAATTATGGGCTATCCATGTGTTATGTGCCATTGAAAAATGAGAAAATTAAAGCCTAAGTAATGCACATCTTACTGCTTACGGAAATATACCTTCTGTTTCATAGTTCAAATGTAATGAAATTCAGTCTGATAACTTGGAATGTTAGTGTAAAAATATACAAGTAATCACGCTAGTTTTAATAAATACTCTGGCTTGTAATATTATTTGCCGTCCACGCAGCACAAAGCGTCTGACGTTCAACCAATAACTTGCAGTGACTACATATTTATAATTGTGACATGTGTGGGAAATCAGTTGTTTGTCGTATTCATCGAACGTCAGTAAATTCTGGACACCCATCCGTCAATTTATCGAAGACGAAAAATTTGACAAACTAAGATTGTTTCATCTATACTTAACTTGAGAAAAATATTTAAAAGCATGTGAAGTTAAGTGGATTTGCCCCCCAAAACTATAACATTCGATGTAGCACACGCCTGATGTGGAGCAAGTGTAATTATACAAATATGGCAGGCGTTTGCCAATCTTTTTAGTAGTGTTTCTTCGTCTTTTTTGCAACAATCAAAGGTTACGGACTGTTTACACACAGCAAGTGCAATCAAGGGAAATTGACGTGAAATGATTACATGAAATTACTTCTAGATAAACTTAATTATATGGTGTATCTTTCATAATAATACAAAGTGAACATTTTCTTGTTTTTTGTGTCAACTCCTGCAAGGAATCTATGCTAAAATGCATGTCCTGGGCCATGCAGATTCAAATGAAATTACAGAATGGATCTATTGCAGCATTATAACGACCTTGCTTTAAAGACCTCGCAAACAATTTGAACACGGCCTTGTCGGCGAGGTCGTCTTCACGCGTGAAACTTGCCTTGCGCTCAAGCACTCCACTCCCTTCGAGACATACCTCGCTGTGAAACGCATCTCGCGGAACCAAGCCGCACGATACTATTTATTACTGGTACCCTAAAAAAATGTAAGTGTACGCCTGAAGGCAAGACGATCATTAGGCTGCTAGAATGGCTTGACACAAAACTGAGTCAAAGCGATAATAATAAAATAGTGAGCTGTTGCAAAATTAACTCAGGGCAAAAGGCTAATAGCGTAGAATAAGACTATTGAAGAGAAGCAATTTGAACAATTTATTCATAAAGAGAAAATACGGTATAATGTTGCGCAGGCACTAAGGACAACAGCGTTTTAGCCGGGCAAAAACGGTAGGTTGAAACAAGTAATTTAAGCACGTAAGTGCGCATGCTCAGGAAGCGAGGTCTAGATAATGGCTTGGGAAATGACGTGAAAGCCAGCAAGCCAGCTTCCGCGAGCAACCAGCCTTCGAGGTATCTAGAAGCGGTAGATTCGTGGAGGTTACCTCGCTGTCAAGGGCGAGGTCTCGATTACACAGCACTGCAACTACCCAAATGCCTTTTTAAAGTTTCCTATAACACAAAGGTAAAAGAAAGTTACTTAGATGTGTGAAATGATGGTTTTACTATCACACAGAGATTTTTCATTAATATAAGGCGTCATCACTTTCTGTGATTCAGTGTTCCCCACGGGTGCAGCAAAAAGAACTTAATAGTCTAAAATGGCTGCATATTACTGAAATTAAAATTATTTGTAAAATGAGCACTTGTTAGTCTGCAAGCCTATCCCAGCTCTAATACCTCTAATACTTCAGGTTGTAAAGTACTGCAGCGACTTTTTTGGGGGTAAACCTCTAAATATCAAAGTCCTGCAGTGACTTCAATTATATTTCTAATATTAAGAATTTCAAAAGTAAGAAGAAAGGATTAATGGCAGTAAAAGTTGCACACTAGCTAAATTGTAGTTATTTGTGGATAGGTGATGGCACCATCTTATGTTGTATTTACTTTAAGCAGTTCAGATGCACGTGCGTCATTAACAAGTCAATAATCACCACACAGCGAGAAGCCAATAAGACTGTAAAAATACGGTCTGGTCGTTAAATAGTCATTTAGTTATTACCTGATGAAGAGTCAACAAAGCATCTGGTCCATCCTTGCTTATTTAGTCATGAAGTCGTAAATATCGCATTAAGCTATTTGGTAAACCAGACATACAGATATTATTGTAAATATTGAAGTATTTATTGAAAACAGGTAACTGGTAAAAATATACGTTCTTTAAACAGTACGAGACTTCACTGGCGCTTCTCGGTGCTGATCTAAGAAAGATTACATGAGTTCATTAGTCATTGTCTTTATGAGTGTATTACCAAAACAGAACCCACGAGAGCATATTGACTCAGTGAAGGTGACGTGTATTCTACATAAGCTATGTACATCAGAAATAAACAGCCTTTCTTACCATCTTGGCCACTGAACAGACATGTTGGGTTGTCTCGCCCCTGCTTGCCTGCGCGACTGTATTATTTTATTATACCTGAACTATGGAACAGTGAATCTTCTGAAGTGACGCGAGTCAGCACATTTGCCAACAAGCCCTAACATTATAAAGGAAGTAAAGGACATCTCTCTCTTTTAGGGAGTGAAGAACTTTACAAGGTGTTGAAATCTTGAAGGACCTTGCTGGCCAAGTTCAGAAGCGTCATAAGCAGATTTCCTTGTATCCCTGTATCTAAAGCAGCCAAAGAACTTTTCTAAACAACATCTGGTATATATATATATATATATATATATATATATATATATATATATATATATATATATATATATTGCACGTCTGCTAAGACTGTTTTGGGTTTAATTGGCATAGCCTCAGAAAAAAAACGCGATGTGTTAAACACTTTCTGACGGTGGAGGATTATCTTGGTAGAAATATATCTATCCACTTCTTACCGACATTGACCATCTAAGCCTACAATAGTCAGTCCACCAAATTTTTCGCACACTCTGGACACATTGTACGACGTCTAAAAGAGCTGCTGGCTGAAGCACTATTATTCCCTACTTTAAAGAAGCACAGCACATTGGGAGCACCAGGCGCTTACTGATAAGTTTCAATGTCGACAGTCTGTATGTGCCTGTATTGGGTGCTAGGGTCCTCACAGCTAGGCGTTGTTGTATCATTACCAGTACAATTGCAATCATACTCGTTTGACCGACAGGTTAATGCCACAAATTGAGGGAAACACCACATGTCGAACAGATCAGTCTCGCGTTATCTGCAGGGACTTTATTTGATCTTCAGCCATTGTTAATGAAGAGACAGGTTTATAATGTGGCATTTGCCGACGGAAGGGTCATAAACCAAGGTTCCATTATCTG
Organism: Hermodice carunculata; assembly: GCA_964020975.1. Taxonomy (NCBI): domain Eukaryota; kingdom Metazoa; phylum Annelida; class Polychaeta; order Eunicida; family Amphinomidae; genus Hermodice; species Hermodice carunculata. The sequence goes on along the minus strand of OZ026616.1, from coordinate 96,104,728 downwards.
TTAAGCTCGCCAATCGCACTTTCTTTTTTATCCTGTTATGTTGATTCTGGCTCCTCCATGTGAGCAAAAGGCACATTTCGCTTCAGGGCCACGCCAGTCACACAAGTCAATGCTCATTTGTTTCAAGTGGCGCATGTCCTTTGTTCTGGCTACAATTATTGCCCGAGAAGAAACCTGTGAATGGATAGCTCCATTTGCCGGAAGTTATGCCGTGAATGCCGTGTAGCTATGGACCTAGCAATCGGACCTCGCATGGAATACAGCCTTGAAGCTTGTTTGATTGACACTTAACCTTCGCCAATAAGAGAAAAAAAACGACCAATTTGCAGTGAACAGACTTCGTTTCTCACAGCCATCGGTGATATTTTAGAAAGTCAACATGGGCCCACTTTAAGAGCAAGCTGGCAACTAGATCAAAACCTACACAGCAGATCTCAGTTAAAGAATATAATAATAATAATAATAATAATAATAATAATAATAATAATAATAATAATAATAACAACAACAACAAAACAACAACAACAATAATAATAATAACAATAACAACAACAAAACAACAACAACAACAACAACAACAACAATAATAATAATAATAATAATAATAATAATAATAATAATAATAATAATAATAATAATAACAATGATAATAATAAATTACACACTCATAGGCTGTCTTGTTCTGGACCTTTCATGCCAACCACACAGTTAGCGCTCAAGTCTCTCGGTAGCTTTTTCTCTAATTGGTTAAACGGGCATAGTTTTGCTAGGCGATATGAATTATTTAAGTGAACATTTCTGGACACGTGATAGGACGGTTTTATGTTTAGACTTTTTCAGATTAATTGATACGCTAAAGACGAGAATTGAAGTGGGAAGGTAAAATTCAAACTTACTTGGAGTGCAAAAATATAGTGTAAATACAAGGCGAGATGTTGGCACTTTGCTCCTTATTAGCAGAAGTTGGTCATTGTTCCGTTGTCAACTAGGGCCTGGCTCCGTCATGTCCGTGGTTACACCATGATTGGCGCATGAACTCATGAACTCATATTCAATAATTTTTTAATCACATTTGCCAAAAACGACGGAGCCATCCAAACTTGCCACATTTTAGTATCCAGGTATAGCAAAATTATAAATGTGACTTTCTCTTATCCAAATTTAATTATACAAAACACAATAATATTGGCCTTAATAGTTCAGGAGAGCTGAAAATGGATCAAAACCTGTGCCACTCTTTGGCTTCGAGCAAAGTTGCCATAGCAGGAAGTTTCAACACTTTAGTGACGTTAGGTTTTTGAAATGATGGCTACATGAAATAAGTCACCAGTTTTGCGCTATTCAATATGAGTGTTTGTACGTTCAAAGTTTGAAACTTCGTATTTCAGATACATATCACTGGGATCAGTGTTTCTTCAGAAATTGATGTTAGTCTGATTTCAAAGCATTCTATCCTGCATGGGCTCCGCAAACAGCTAAGTTAAGCTCCCGAAGATGAGTGCAGCAATACACATATTTCCGCGTTGCCTGTACTGTTTTCCGTGCATACTGCGGGTAGGCTTATGCTGCACATTGGCAGCCGCAGAGTATTATTATGCTACTACTTATCTTTATCAAGAATAACTGTGTATCGTTGAACCGGGTTTATATGGCCGGACAATTGCATTTTCCAATACAAGACGATAAGCTTTCTGGTAGTATCGGGATATTTGTTTATTTTTATTTTTATTTTTTTTTTACAAATTTACTTCTTGTGAGTCATTGATATTTGCTGCGTGTAGCATTGCCAGATGTACACGGACAACAAGGTTACCAATTAGTTAGAGCGTGGTTGTGAGACGAACTATTACGGAAGAGAACATGCTGCAGTGAATGATCCTTTCGCCTCTTTCCCATGTCTATGTTATCATAAAGAATTAGTAACAGGCAAACACACGGAATAAGTGTTATTGCAAAATCTGCATACCTGCATTAGCTACTCTGTTGATATAATTATAATTTTAATCTAGACACTTCCTTCGAATCTAAAGCAGGACTATATTATACTCCGAACTCCCCTGAGACGGGCCTAAAACATCGTCTGTGTATGGTGGTATGACTTGATACAAAAATGTGTCACCCACACGCGCAAGCTCCCTCGGGATGCATCTAGCTGAGAATGACTTGCCATGTTTCATGAAGATACACGAGTCACAAATGGAGTGAAACATAACATAATGTCCAAGACAAATTCATATTTAATAATACAGTATCTTGTATATTCTGACGTGGTGATGCCGGCTTGGACTATTCCAGGCCGAAGTGCCACCTAGACAAGCATATGCCCAACCACAGCTCCCCGTTCCCCTCGGTTCTCGCTTCCTCACACCAGCGTGAAACCTCCACTGAACGTTGAATTGTGTCAAAATTGATGGGTTCCCATAGCGAAATTTTCCGGGGGTGCACGTGCACATTACACGCTAAATATTTGCAGAAGTTGTAAGGCAAACAAGACATCGTATTTTTCATCTAAACATGAGCGCCGCATACAGTACCGCCGGAAAGTATTGCTCCATCTCCACGCGTGCGCCTCGCGCGGGTCTCACGTTACCCGGCGGAGAACCCCGGGTGGTACCACGCTTGGCGTGGTGCTTGCTGAGTAATAGGTCGCGAGGTCACACGTTCAAGGCCTGTGGTAGTGGAACCTCGCGAGGTCGCACGCCCGAGGCGTCTGACTGAGGGCCCCACCTGGCACCGCAGTCAGACTCGTCACTGCGTTTGAAACAACAATCCAAATATTCCCGACAATTAAATTTTTTCCGTGAAACACTCATTGTACCTTGGACATTGAAAAAGCTTCATTTGTCGCCCTATGTTTATATTATACACTTGAAATATTTTACTTCTGCCTGTACGTTTGGTGGACATGCACCAGGAAGCAGCACTATCAGCATGTGACGTCAAGTTTCATATCGTAGAAACAATTGTCAATGCCTGCCGGTGAGCAAATCATGGCTTTCTGCACAAAATGTTACGATCAAAATTTTGTTTTTAATTTCATGTTACTTCCTTTGACGGCAATCGTACAGTTCCCATGCCCCTGATAATGCCGAGAGTGTGATGTCACAAACGTTACCCACAGATTTCAATGACCAGTGCTCATCGGTTTTTCAGTACAGATTTCCAAACGCGAATATAAATCTTCAGACAAACCTATTGGTCTATTTCTTTTCAATTACCATGTAAACGTTATTAGGATATTGCAGACTAGCATGGTAACAGAAACCATGTAAAAACTGAGATCTTTCACATCCACATCCACATCCTCATAAAAAGAGAAACAGAAATCAAACTCAACCTCAAACAAAAAAAACAAAAAAACAAAAAAAAAAAAAAAACAAAACAAAAACAAAAAAAACTTTATCGTTTCCGTTCCTTTGATCAGGAATTCTACCACATCTTACACGTGCAGACTTGCAGGACATGCAGTACATGTAACTCCACATAAAAACACTACAGGATAAATAATCAAATTTAAAGGTGGGCGAGAGCTCCTCCGGCTCCTCCATGGACCTAGTTGTCAACTGCTAAGCTCTATGACCAGGAGACTTCTATATAAAGTGCATAAAAACAAAAATAATTGCCAATTTCGCCACAAAATACTTTCTTTTTAATCAATTATGAGATATCCAAAATGGAAGAAATTGCTGAGGCCAGTGAGGGCCTACTTTGACACGTTGGCCGATGTTCTGAGTCCACGTGGCTCGTGAATATTAAATGAGCATGTTGCGGGGCTTACAAATTTAATTCAGGGTGGTCATGCAAGTAGATTTATTATGAAAGTCTCAAAAAAAGGAGTTGCTACACGGTGACTTAACATTTGTTAGAAAATAGGCCTATAGGAAGTGTGCCACTGAAAGTAACAAACGAACAAAAATTATCTGATGACTGATCACGGTAAATTCACTCATTTTCAAATTAAGTTTCCTGTGTCGACACCAGCATTTGGCAGTGTCCTGGAAGAAACAAGTTTTGACATCCAGACTGTTACAAATGTACAGGTTCGTCCGGTAAGGCTAATCTCATTAGGATCTTGTGTTTAGTAATTTAGTACTCAGACACCATGATAAGCAAGCAGCGGGGGAGCAATTAACCCATGCATGTGTGTATTACGCTGTCAGACCGCTCTGGTTTTTTCTACAATTTTTGTTGAGAGAGAGAGACTTGCACACACCGGTCTGGACCATGCAGATGGAAGTCTGGTTTGCAGAGCTGTCAATCATTTGCTTGCCGTCCTGGACAATCTCGTGACGCAGGCAACTGGCAAGGTGCCAACATTACCACACCACACAATTTGCAGGTTTGGGGGCTGTTTGAACTTGAAGTAGCGTCGGTTGCAAGGAGGTGGCTTCAAACTTTCAGTTTTAAACGCGTGCCTTTGGCACAACAAAAGCTGGTCATACCAATATGCCGACACGTCAAAGTATCGTTACATCAGGAAAAAAAAAAAAGAGAGAGAAAGAAAAAAAGAAAACGACAGGTCAGAACTGGTGGACAAACTTTGATGCCGAAATACAATGACAAATTGAAATGTGGCCGACAAATGATCGACCCATTCAAGCACCGGCCCGGGGCCTAACTTGTGCAGGGATGATGTGATGACCACTGTCTGATGATCAACACACACACACTTGCACACACACAATTTCTTGCTTTTGCACTTTCACAAAGTTTCAGATCTTGCGATGCGATATATATGGGACCAGTACATGGTGACGGCCATTTGAAGTGCCGGCATCATTAATACTGTCAGCTGGGCATTTTGACATTACAATGTATCTAGCCTTGATTTCCCATCATAATTACGATGAATTTGTGTGTGTGTTTGTCTTTTCTTCCTTGCCATGTGACGGTGATTGTAAAAAGTTACGGCGACTCAGAAATGTATTCAATTTAGGCCTCATGTGTAACTATGTGCCTGAATCAATGATTCCACACATGATACAGTCATCAAAATCAAATGCAGAAAGATTGCAAGCGAATGAAAAAATACTAGTCCATTGTTACCATTTTGCTAACGGAGGGTATACAGTGTCAGTAGGCTTCCTGGTAGGCCCGGAACAGTTGCATGGAACTCTGATCAAAATTGACCGGAAGAAGAGGGCTATCGCAATTTAAAAAAAAATATCATTTCATGTTAAATTATGTCGAAGTTAATATTAATTCTTCTGTATACATAAGAAAATGCTAGCCGTGATGCCCTGTTGACATTAATGGACTCGCCCGTTGTCATGGGTGACCACAGCATGACCACGAAGAGAATTTTTCTGGGGCACGGTTGGTCACGTAATCGATATTTTCCAGAAACTGAGAAACGGAAGCCTGCATGTCTTGCGTGCCACCGGCAAACAAGTCGAAACTTTTGTTATCTTTGCAGTAGCCGTGGAAGTTTTCTTGGTGCTTTCTAATCAAATTCAGTGTGCAGGTAATCTGTTCTACGTTTTGTGATGTGCAAGCTCACTGTTAGCAAGGAGGGTAGTCTAAGTGCACCCTGACCAGGGATGCAGCTCAAGTCAAGCATACGGCCTCACGCAACCACACACACATGGCCACTAAATATCCTCACAAAATTGCAATTGTCTTTTAAGTTTTCGTTGTATTCCAACATAGATCTGGATGTATTATGGCAGTATATCTAACACCCAAGGACAGGTACATGTTATTTCGTTACCGTCAGGCTGGAAATGCTTTCGTTCTACAAAACTCGTTTTACCAGCCTTGTTGCTTTATTATATTGGTTGCTGTGGGCCATTGCCATGGCATTGTCACTGGCTATGTTAATTGTAATAAACATTATCATCTGTACATTTGCAACGGACGTGGAAAACCTTTTCCTCGGAAAATAAAACTATTGGTATGAAAATATTGATCGGTCGGCAAAATATTTATTTTATTTTTGTAAAGTTTCTAATAAAATGAACAAAAAAGAAAAAAAGAAAAACACCCTTCAAAATAGTTACGGAGGCAACGCACATTTGCCCGAGTTTCCACAGATTATGAGAGGTCATCCCACGAGAGAGAGAGAGAGAGAGAGAGAGAGAGAGAGAGAGAGAGAGAGAGAGAGAGAGAGAGAGAGAGAGAGAGAGAGGGGGGAACAAAGCCTGGCAGATCATATATAACCAAATGTATTCTATCTGTAATGTCTATAATATGCTGGTGTCTCTTAATCAGACAGCAACACCCAGCATGCACGCTCCTAAAACTCGTAAAGTCATGTAGGCCTATAACAATCTCGTATGCTTGTGCGTTCACACTGCATTCATGGGCCCCTTGCTCCCCCTCCTCCTCTCCACAGCAGCACCATTTAATTAACATCAACTGATATTAAACCCCAACAGTTTCTCTCTGAAGAGTCAACTGGTTTGACGCCGTTAATAAATTTGCTGAATATACAATTATTTTTTTTAAAAAGTAGAAAACTCGTATCTGATGTCGCCTGTATTCTTCCCCTCTTCTCTTTCCGTGGTATGAGCTTTGTTAAAATTCCCACTGCTTAAATTAAATTTCAAATCACTCATGTTCTCTTTGTATACACACACACAAAGAATTTTCAACTGGAGCCAAAAAAAAGAAATTGATATCTTTCAGTTATAAAATTTTAAAGAAAGGAAAAGAAATAGATGACAAAAAAAATATGATTTGATTCCCCTGTAGTAGATTCAATTAGACCTTCTGTCTGTCTCCCTATAGAAGCCAAATTATCAGAAAAAGGTCATAGGGACAAATTTATTTAAAGAAAGAGTACCTTTTCAGTGATGTGGGCCTAATGTAATGAAAAAAAAATGAAAAGGAATGAGAGAAGCTTTTCATTTGGGTTTATCAAAAAAACAACAACAACAACAACAAAATCATGCAAATCAGAGCACCTTGGCCGCGTAATACACACATGCATGTGTTAATTGCTCCCCTGTTGTTTGGTTATCAGATCGTTATCAACAGACACTGATCCCTTTACCGCAATGATGATTGACCTGGGAAAAAGCCAAGAGTGGAACTCTTCATTCTTCAGCCCATACAAATGCATCACAGTAATGTTCACTGTGTTGTTGGCCCATGTGTCTTTTCGTGTCCGAGAAACCCGACTTAAATATTTGTCATCATGCAGTAGTATGATGTCGGGCCCATTAAACCACTTCACACTTATCCCCTTTATTGGTTGGACACAGAAGACCAAGTGAGCAGTTTTCCATGCATGGTGTGCGCATACCCTTTGCGCCCAGACGGGAACCTGTTGACTGTGGTTAGGCCCGTTTCATGGAAGTCCATGGGTGTTATCATCTTGTTCGTTTTCTCTCTCTAGCCCCCTCCAAAACAAACGAAAAAAAAAGAGGTGGAGGAAGGGAGGGGCAACAGAAGAGGAAGGGGGAGAGAGAGAGAGAGAGAGAGAGTAGAGAGAGAGAGAGAGAGAGAGAGAGTGTGTGTAACCCTTAGATGGCCAGAGCAATGATCTCTTCATATATATAATTATATATATATATATATAATATATATATATAATATATATATAGAGAGAGAGAGAGAGAGAGAGAGAGAGAGAGAGAGAGAGAGAGAGAGTGTCAGCATATATGGAAACTTACTGATTCAGAAGGCATATACATGTAGATGCATTAAGATTTTGATGAGAGAATAGGATTACCAAAGTATCAATGATGTATTTAAAAATTCAGTTGTGGATTCCGTTGGGTTCCTACGATATATATACAGTGTACCAGTGTTGCTAAGATTAGATAAGATGCACGACATGAATGAGTGACTATTCGACTGTATCGCATGCACAACAGTAATATGTCTGCCCAACACAACACGACAAAACAAGATATAATGCAATACGCACATCACAATCCTATAAAACACAGAACACATTCAGCATGTACAACACATTACAAGCTGGAGTAAAGTGTCACTTGCTTCGGGAGATCAAGATTCGAGGGAGGGGAACTCCCAGCAGTGATAGGGGGTGAGGGTGAAGGTGCGGGGGGGGGGGGGGGGCACTGCATTGGTTGGTACCTTGGAGAAAAGTTAAGTGATTCCTCCAAGGTTGGTACATTGTGTATGTGTATGTGCCGCTACATCATAGGATATATACTTTTTCAACAAATTGGTATCGAATGGGTCATCAAAACAAATACATTTGGTACAGACCGGGTATAGAAAAAGCCAACAGCTGCCTAGCACACACAGGCAGGGTGTTGTTTTACTAATTGCAGCCCTGTAATTAGGTCAGGATTTGCTCATTGCGGGCCATCATCTTCTCAGTGACAGAAAACAAATACTACAAGTTATCACAATAGTATACTAGCCGTCTGCAAAAAGGTTCCACGCACAGTGGGGTTTTTAAGGTGGATCACATACATCTAGTTTATTTTATACCATATGTTTAAATTCGCCATATACAATGCAAATTTGTATTACCTTTAAAAATTCATAATAAAGTGAGAAGCAGTACAATATAAATCGGAACGAATACAAGAATCTCATGACACAAACAAATCAGAGTAAAGAACCATTAAATCTATTGACACCTGAATACGGCACCATCAACGAGATAAACATACTGGCTATGATGTGCTTACAAAATGAAGATTTCAGTGACTTCTTGGAAAGAAAAAACTGAAAATCCCTTTTGTCTCTTGTGTTTACTAAATTTTGAAGCATGCTGACAGACAGGATGTCATTAAAATGGTCTAGAAAAAACTTTGTTTGGAGCGTATGAATGAATGAAACTAATATCAAATAAAACATTTGGGACCAAATAGATGTTTGGTTTCCACTGTAAAAGCGCTTTTTTGTGTGTGCTTTTGGGGGGGGGGGGAGAAATCAAAGTCTCTCTCTCTCTCTCTCAAAACAAAAATTGTAGAAAAAATCAGAGCGGTCTGACAGCGTAATACACACATGCATGGGTTAATTGCTCCCCCGCTGCTTGCTTATCTGGTGTCTGAGTACTTAATTACTAAACACAAGATCCTAATGAGATTAACCTTGCTCTCTCTCTCTCTCTCTCTCTCTCTCTCTCTCTCTCTCTCTCTCTCTCTCTCTCTCTCTCTCTCTCAGTTGTGGAAAAGCTGAGTGCTAGGTTGGGTTCATTGCCAAACTGAAAATTAAATATTACATTTACCGATGTTGTTGGGTAGTGCCGCTGGAAAGATCAAGCATTGTGGATTCCTGGCGTATGTTCCTTGTCAAATCTCACTCTTTGTATTAAGAACATGCACACATTTCACAAAAGATGATGTAAAAATCCTGCCATGAACAGAAAGTTAGGTGTGCCCAAATGTCGGACAAGAGAAGGTATTTGGCTCCACGTTATTTTGTTTCACCTTCAAGCTGAAAATTATGCCCCAGCCCTTGACTGTGAGAACTTCAGTTTTTTTAATACACATAGATTTACAACTTTATTTTGCAAACTTCGTTGCATCGGTGCTGAATAACACTTGCCGACTATAATGGACATTTTATATCTAAAAACTGACATTGTGTCTAAACACATGCAAATTTCAAAATTGGTCAACAGATCGGGGGTCAGATTACATGTATGCGTGCGTCCTGTGTCATAGACGCAAAAAATGAAAAGACGCCTGGAAATTAATAAAACATTGTCATTTTGCGTCTCTGCAGACGCACGCACAAAATACACGATGCATTTTGAATGATACAACTGCAATAATTAACTCAAACTTAGCAACTTTGCGGTCACTGTGTTTTGCATCGTCCACCATTTTCATAATTATGTATTATACCGGTGTAATCCCACGATCTTCGTCTCTCTTTGTAACAGGCTCTGTTATATTTGCTAAGAAAAAAATATTCCTTGGGCATCCCTCCAAAAATTCCCCAGAATGAGAATAGATACATGTACGTCATTTCATCTCATTATACATGTAAATACGCGGAGAGCATTTCCAGGCTCCGCGTTGAGTGGATTTGATCACGTGCCGCTCACTATCCAATCAAACTCGTTGC